>QPKB01000512.1:0-28700 GCA_003546025.1 Camphora micrantha
TAATAATACATTTATATAACAGAATATCAGAATGAGCAATGATCATTAGTGCTTTTCGCAAAAAGAAAAATTAAAATTTATACAAATGATCAGTTAATTAATGTTTCCCAAAAATAGAGGCCAACAAAGGCCAATATAACCCAAAAATACAATTCCCAAAGAATGGTTAACCATAATCCCTAAAAAGTGTCGTGACTCAAGCAACCGAATGTCTAGACAACATCATCGACATGCCCCTCGACTAAACGCTGCGGTTCACTGACCGCCTCCCTAGGATCCTCCTCAAGATAACCGGCAACGGGACCTGAGTACCGAAGTAGTGGGTCAAACACAACGATTTGGCAGGTGGGTGAAAAGATATAACAATATGACAATAATTGACATTACCTTGGAAAACATTTAAACTTTTTAAAATAATAACTTTCAAAAAACAGAAGGATCATTTACCGGGAAAACAATATGCAATATAAAACATAAGAGGTATCCAAGGAAATCGGGAAACAAGCAAGATGACAACCACACGAAACTAAGTCCTCTAACACCGAAGTGACAAGAGCATATCGGGATATTGACTTCAGTCACCGAAGTGAGGAGGTATAATAAAATTTACATATACATATACATAATAATACGAGACATGACCACGGTAGCGAGCTGGGCATTGGGAACCACGGTAGCAAGCCGGGGTATTGGGACAAGACCACGGTAATAACCGGGTAATGGGATCCAAACTGCAGCTGGCAGGACAAGAGGAGGATCTCCAAGTCGGTGGATCAGGCCAACAAGGTTATCCAAGCTTAGTGGTGCCGACTCATAGGTCAAATAACAGAAGTCAAGACATGCACAAAAATAGAAATGATGCACTTATTTAAACGGGCGGGACGGGGTGCTCGACGGCACAAATATCATTTCAAACAGGAAGTGCATATCGGGACTAGCAAAATGCTACAATTGTAATCTCAGTATTTTCGGGAATAATAAATCATAAATCATGAATTTCAGACAAGTATCGGGATTTAAAATTAGATCAAGGTGAATAAGGGTTCCGTATGTCGATTTCAATGTAGATTTGGTACTCCTTGAGTTTGGAGACATTCCGGGCTCCTTATACACCTTAGGAATTTTCAAGACTTCCAATGAATCTTCGTGATGTGGTTTCTTTTCTCAACTGAGCCTCACACCATTCCTAATACTTATCCCGGGCATAAGGGGCTCCCAATGGACTTCTCTCAATCATTTTAACATTTCATTCTCACTCCAAAAATAACCCCAGATGAACAGTGTCCATCATTCGAGCGGACCTTAAGTTCGCTCGAGCGATGAGCTCTTTGGAATGATTTTCTGGGCGGGTTCGCTCAAGCGAACTCATCCAGTGTAGGTTGGTTCGAGCGAACTATTCGTGCGCTCGAACTAACAACTTTCAGGAATAAGTTCTGGGAGGGTTTGCTCGAGCGAAGTGAAGTTCGCTCGAGCGAACTGTCTACTGGAATGGTTCGAAATCCTTTTCTCGAGCGACCTATCAAGTTCGCTCGAGCGAACTGTCTAGGAACTGATTCCTGGACAGTTCTGCTTCTTCACATTTTCCTCTTCTTACAATACCTTTGAGCCTCATTCCTTCACCAAAATGAGAGGCTCAAAACTCCTTACAACATCATCCAAAACCCCCATCAAAACTTCATTAAACATTTAAACGAAACACCTTCTTCTCAATCACATTCAACCATAAAAAGAAGAGAAAATCCACCAAATCACAAGGATTCATTTATACTACCAATAAACAATAAATGAGAGCTAATGAAGGCAATGCTTCAAGAGTAAAAAAAATCAACCAACTCATTCATGTGCATTTATTTCAAAGGCATATAAATCAAGAATAGTATAAATAGATATTACAAAAATCAACACATTTCTCATAAAACCATTTAATGCACAAAATGTCAATTCATTCACTTGCCTTGGGTCTTTAATCAAGCAACCAAGTTTCTAATCACAACTCCAAGCCAAAGATCCAAGCTACAACAAAAACCCCCATATAAAACCCTAAAATGGTCAAAACAATGAACAAGGAAGAAGAAAGCTTCAATAATACAAATGGAGCTTTTCTAAGGCCAGAGGAACACAAATCTAAGAGATGGGGAGGGTTGCTTACTTGTAGGTTCTCCAAATGGGCAAGACTAGCTCAATGAGGATCTTGGAAGGGGAGGTTTTCTCCACAAAATGATATCAAGAAGAAGCCTTCAAGGAGAGGAAGAGAATGACAATCTTCATTTGGCCTTTGATGCAAGATTTTAAGGAGATTGGGAGATGAAGGAGCAAGAAGAAGAAGAGAAAGGAGAAAACCCTAAATGAGTGTTGCTTGAGCTGAAAAATGGAAAAGAAAAGAAGGGTCTTCTTGTATAGAAAGTGGGGAGTGGGCTTCACCCCTAAGAATCTTGTTGGGTCAAAATCATGGCTTTCAGGACCTCGGTTGCATTTGATGAAGAAGGGAAAGTTGTTCGACGAAATTTCTAGTTTTGAAAAAGTATATGTTTCGTGGGTTTTGGTGATATAGGAAATTGTGTCCAGATTGTGGGATAAAAGACCATTTTACTCTCAATGCTAGGAAAGTTGGGTTTTGGGGTTTCGAACGGAAATGGGAACAACACGAAAGTTGTAGAGATTAACGGATAAGTAAAACGGGGTAAAAATTCAAATAATTAAAATCTCGGATAATTCCCCAAGTACACGCAAAGTCATAAAAGGAACCCCGAAAGGGCCCCACTAAGTATCAAGGCACTCAAAAATCCCCAAAACTATAACAAAAGCTATTCTAATCTCAATTAAACCAAAATCCACTAATCAAGCTTAGAACTAACATACAACTTAAACAGTACTAATCGAGGTCACTCCGGTTGGGGTCTTACATAAGGTGCGAGGAGATCAAGTAAGGAGAACGGGGCACGGTGATGTCGTGTTAGTGAATTATTTGCAAGAATAACTACATTCCTTAGGTCGAGGTACATACTCAGGGAAAGGAGTTGTGGTTCGTGGTTTTTCTCTTTGGATAGGGTTTCCACGCTAAATATTGTATCTGCCTTCGTGATTGGCAGATAGTTAGTTTTATATTGTCTGATTTATTATTTCCGCTGCTTTGATTGGTTAAGTTAGAACTAGTCATTGATTCTGGTAGCTTGCAAAAAACTCAACAATAGCATGAGAGAAGGAAGGGGAATCCATAGTGTTACACTCAGCAACAAGAGTTGTTAAAGAGACGTTGCAATTACTCCATTAGGAGGAGATAAGAGAAAGAATAACCGTTTTGATGAGTTAGTAAGGAGAGGGGGACATGGGAGACTACCGGGAGGTGTCAAGTAAACTTTAAAAGTCAAAATGAATCGGATGAATCTTTCAGATCAAATAGATAAAAATGTCTAAAATGTAGCGGATAATCATATTCCCTAATCCACCATCCTTCATTGTCACAGCAGATTGTAGATGAATTTTATCATTGCATTATATGATTATATATCCTATAAAAAAAAATTTTAACAAACACACCCTATCATCACCCAGCCCCAACATTACTTTCGAAACCTCATAGGAGCCTGAAAACTCCTCGTTATATCTCGCCGCATTCCCAGCAAGCTCAAAGAACTTGGTATCGGAATGAAAAAACAAACCACAATAATCAAATATCAATAGATGAAGAGGATTTAACAGGAAAAACCCTCCTACACAGGCATTTCTTTATTTTGGCCCCAATAAAAATGAGCAGACAGAATGAGCCCTAAATGTACATTTCTCTTTCTTTTTTTGTCTTTTAGCGCTATAGTCGATATTGACCATCCCTGCATATATACTAAAGACCGAAACCCCTTTATTCGCCATTCGTCTTCCTCCTCTTTTCCCCCTTTGCCATTTTCTATTTTCCATTGTCGTTGTCTACACCCCCTCATCCCCATTCAGTGTTGGTTGGAACTTAATGGGGACATTCTTTTCACAAATGAGTTAAAAGAAGCCAAATCTTGAATTTTTCAGATTCGAAGAAGAAGATGATTGCTTTTGAAAACAGAGATTGGGCTGCAGGAGAAGAGCTATTGTTTTGGATGGGGCGTTGAGGAAGATTGGATTGGAATTGCGACATGGGGTTTTGGGAGGTGAATGGAAGTCGAAAATGGGAGATTTTGTTGGGTTTGAATCGAAGAAGGGTAAAAGGTAATGATTTTTACAGACATTACTTAGAAAGTTGGGATTTTGGGAGATGGGTTTTCATCTTTTGGGCTATAGCTGAGTTTGAGCTACTAGTATTTAGGCTCTTGTTTTCTTTCAGATGCTCGTAGAGATGCGTTTTTTCCATTGCAAAAAGATGTAAGGAATCAAGTGGAAAGAGGAATGGAATGCAAGTTCGGAGCCCTTAAACCGATCATTTAACTATAACAATATCAAGCTGGAGGGGTTTTCAAAATAAAGCCCTTGAGAGATAGAAGTATGAAATTTGGAGAAGACAATGAGTCACAAATCTGTATTTCTTTTGTGGCTCATTGCTTCTCCAAATTTCTTACAAAATTCCACTGTATTTCTTTTCTAGGTCTTTTCTAAGTTTCTTACTTCTCTCTCTCAAGGGCTTTATTTTAAAAAATCCTCCAGCTTGATATGGATATGGATATAGTTAAATGATTGGTTTAAGGACTCCGAACTTGCATTCCATTCTTCTTTCCACTTGATTCCTTACATCTCTTTGCAATGGGAAAACCGCATCTCCACGAGCCTATGAAAGAAAATAAGAGTCTTTCATTCTCCATAACTATATCCATGAAAAATGCTGTCGGCTTAAAATACTAGTAGCCCAAACTCAGTTACAGCCCAAAAGATGAAACTCGTCTCCCAAAATCTCAACTTTCTAAGTAAAGCCTGTAAAATTCCTTACCTTTTACCCTCTTTTCGACTTCTATTCACCCCCAAAAACCCCATGTCGCAACTCCAATCACATCTTCCTCACGCCCCTTCCAAAACAACAGCTCTTCTCCAGTAACCCAATCTCCATTTTCAAAAGCAATCATCTTCTTCTTCAAATCTGAAAAATTCAAGATTTGACTTCTTTTAACTTATTTGTGAAAAGAATGTCTCCATTGAATTCCAACCAACACTGAATGGGGATGAGGAGGGTGTAGACAACGACAATAGAGAATAGAAACTGGAAAATGGGAAAAAGAGGAAGAAGACGGATGATGAATAAAGGGGTTTCAGTCTTTAGTAGATATGCAGGGACGGTCGATATCGACTATAACGCTAAAAGACAAAAAAAGAAAGAGAAATGTACATTTAGGGCTCATTCTGTCTACCCATTTTTATTGAGGCTAAATTAAAGAAATGCTTGTATAGGAGGGTTTTTCCCGTGAAATCCCCATAGATGAAAGAATAGAAAATATTAAAAGGGAACTTTTACGATCCTCTGTTTCAAGGTATTAAAGAACAGCAGAACGAAGCCCCTACTCCGACGCACCATTCCTTGTGAGACCAAGATTTTTTTTTTTTTTGGTAAAAGTGAGATCAAGATAATCCAAAAATCAACCTTGGAACACACATCTAGATCAACTACATTCCAAACAGTCTTCACCATTCCTTTCAAATGCAACAAAACAAAACAAAAACCCATAAACGCAAATTAACGCAAACAGTCAGTAACGCAAACAAAAAAAAAAAACTAAAACCCCAATATAGAAAAGCTCACCTCCATTGAATCGGGAATGCATGGAACTATGGAAGAGAAAAATGAGAAACACAAATCGGTGCTGTTCCCACATAAGATCTAGCGTTAATGGTTGACAGGGGTATATCCTTCTCTTTTATATGGGCTTAATGAGAATATAAAAAGTCCTTTTATGGGCTCATCGTATTTTGGAGGGAGGAGTTAGGGTTGCTTAATCCTTCCAACATAAACTCTGGCGTTAATGGTTGACATAACGTGGGATATATCCTTCCCATTTTTATGGACTTAATGAGAATATGAAAAGTCCCTTTTTATAGGTTTTGACGTATTCCAAAGGGAGGAGTTAGGATCGCTTGATCCAGGGAAAAGGTCAAAACTAATTTGCCAAAGGTCAAAATCAAATTGAAATCAAATTTGGATTTCTCAGTTCGCTCATATATAATATAATACTAGCAAAAAAAGCCCGGGCCACAAGAAGAATATATATACATAAATATTTAACTTCAAAATATTTTTTCAGTGTTGTTAGTTATTTTCATTCATTTTGAGGATATAGACAACTGTTAATTAAAAATTTAATAATTTTTTTTATTTTAATTAAATAACATTTTCGTTAATATTCATTAAATGACATTGTCATTAAGAAAGAAGATGAAACAAAACTAAGAAAGAAAATGATAAAACTAAGCAGAAGATATTATAAATGAATTAAAAGAGGAAAAATGGAATATGAAGAAGAGATACACTAAACCATAGAAGGGAGAGCAGAATTGTTACATATTTGGAGAAACGTGGAGGAATAATGGAGGAATCATTATTGAATAAAATAGAGAAAAGTTACATAACTGAATGGTCAAAATAAATTGAGCGGTCAAAATGAATTGAACAAATTGAGGCAGATTTCTCAAATGAAATCAGTCTCTTTCAGATACTTGGGCCCAAAAAACTAATATAATTTAGATATATATTATTAGAAAGAAAATAAATCTAAAAGGAAAACGAACATATTATTCATTATTCTTAAAATTCTATATATCAAAATATCATCATCATCATCATTTACCGGGCTCATGACACTTTCAAATACTTATCTTTCAAACTCTCTCCTGGAATACCCACTCATTTGTTTCTCTTTTATATTTTGATATACAAAATTCTATATATCGAAATAAAAAAGAGAAAAAATAAAGTAAAGTTTTTTTTTTTTTTTTTTTTTACACAAGCAAACCATGGTTGTAAGGACCCGACCTCTTAACCTTAGGGTTAGCACTAGTAATTCAGTGGTTAGGTTTCTAAGTGGGTATTAAAGACCAATGGTGGTGTTTTTTTGTGTTAGATTAGTCCTTGATTGACTTTGGTATGTTTGAGAGTCTCTTTGTTTAGTTTGACTTCTTTTTAGAACCTGTCTGTGATTTCGTGTGAAACCGAGATATTATCCTTGAATTCTGACGAAATGCTATTTTAATCTCTTTTGATCGAGACCATCATTCCAGTTAACTTTTGTATTCAACTCGAATCTATTTGAGATGTTGAAATCCTTCAATTGACCATTTCCGTCATAAATTGATAGGCTTTGATCGTCAGTTGACTTTTTTCTTAGAACCCTGAATTGAGTGACTCTTGAGCCCAAAATTTATATCTCGACCTACCAATTCTGATTCTTGGCTTGTTGGAAAGCTATTCTATAGACTTGTAATTCTTCCTCTTTGACCTAATCCATCCGAGGACGGCAAGGGCCCGCACTGGAACTAATCGAGAGTTGGCTGCATGCATGATATTTGCATCCACATGAAACCCACCCACCGACATATGGCCATCTATAAATATGAGGCCTTGCCTCATTTGTAACACAACTCAAGTGATGAGTGACACATAGAAGTGTGAAGTGTGAGTAAAGTGTGTCTTGAGAAGTGTTGAGTGAGTGCACTTTATAGTGAGTGAGTGTATTGAGTAAAGTGTAGTGAGTGAGTTTCTTGCTTGTAAGTGTGTAGGCTTAAAGTGTGTGTTCTTTTGTAATAGTGTATTTATATCAAATTTATAAAGTGGGTTATTGTTATTAGTACAATTTGTAGTTAAGCTGTAGCTAGTGTGTTTCTCCAATTGTCTAAACCATCGAAGTCAGCTTCCAACAAAGTGGTATTAGAGCAGGTTCCCATACAAGCAGAGATGGCATCAAGCTTGGTTCAACCACAGATCCCGAAGCTGACGAAGGAGAATTATGAGAACTAGAGTATCCATATGAAGGCATTATTCGGATCGTAAGATCTATGGGAGATCATCATCGAAGGATAAGTGGAGCCCACCACAGAGCAAGAAGCTGCGTACACTGCGGAGCAAAAGACTGCCCTTAAAGATCAAAGGAAGAAAGACAAGGCCTTGTTCCTACTTTATCAAGGGGTAGATTAATCAACCTTCGAAAAGATTGTTGAAGCACCATCAGGAAAGAAAGCATGGGAGACCCTTAGCACTAGCTTTAAAGGTGTTGATCGGGTCAAGAGGGTCCATTTGCAGACCCTCCGAGCAAAGTTTGAAGCTACTCACATGAAAGAAGGTGAGAATATTTCTGATTATTTCTCATGATTGTTGGTAATATTAAATCAAATGAAGAGAGATGGTGAAAAGATAGATGATATTCGAGTTGTAGAAAGTGCATTGAGATTCCTCACAACCAAATTCAAGCATGTGGTTGTGGCCATTGAGGAGTCCAAAGATTTAGAGACTCTTTCAATAGAAGAATTAATGGGATCACTCCAAGTTCATGAGCAACGTATGCAAAAGAATAGTGGCTCCATGGTCTTGGAAGAAGCACTAGAGTCAAAATTGACTCTAAGTGAGCAAAAGCCCGGTCAAGGAAGTTCGAAGCAGGGTGGTAGCACAAACAGCAATTGCGGCAGAGGTAAAGGGGGAGCAAATCCTCAAAGCCAAGGGCAATCTCAATCGAGGAGTTCCAACAATTGTGGAAGAGGAGCTGGCCGAGGTGGATTCACACGTGGTCGTAGTAATTCAAGAAGTGTCCAACACTGCAACTGCAACAAGTTTGGACACTTTGCCTCGGAGTGCTGGAGCAAACCCGTGGAACGGGAGGAGTGATCTAACTTCGCAGAAGCAAGAGATGAAGAAAAAGAATTATCCACAGTTCTCCTAGCACAAGAGGAAGGCTATGGATAAGAAAATGTCTGGTACCTGGATTCCGGCACAAGCAACCACATGTGCGGGAAGAAAGAACTCTTTGAAGAGCTTACCGAAGATGTCAGCAGAAAAGTAAGTCTTGGAGACTCATCAAAACTTCAGGTACGAGGTAAGGGAAATATTAAGATTTATCAGAAAGATGGTGTGCCTGCATATATATCAAATGTGTATTACGTGCCCAACATGAAAAGTAACATCGTTAGTCTTAGGCAACTCCTGGAGAAGGGGTATGTAATACACATGGAGAATCTCTTTTTGTCATTGAGAGATGTACATGGTAGGCATATAGCTCGAGTCCAAATGGCGAAGAATCGCATGTTCCCACTCTATCTTAACACAAGGCTAGAGAAGTGCTTCCATGGACTTATAAACAATGAGTCATGGAAGTGACATCTTAGATATGGGCGTCTTCACTTCAATGGGCTCAAGCTATTATCCACTGTAAACATGGTGCATGGCTTGCCTACAATTGAAAAGCCTAAGCATGTGTGTGAGGCATGCACACTTGGCAAACAACAAAGAAACTCATTTCCAGTAGGGAAATCATGGAAAGTAAAAGCACCATTGCAGTTGGTTCACACAGATAGTTGTGGGCCATTGGAGACACCTTCTCTTGGAGGTAATAGATACATCATCACTTTTATTGATGACTTTAGTCAAAAGCTCTAGGTATTCTTTATCAAAGAGAAGTCTGCGGCCTTCACTACCTTCAAGAATTTCAAAGCCCGTGTAGAAGTTGTGAGTGGTTGCAAGATAAAGACACTTAGATCTGATAGAGGTGGAGAGTACACCTCGAAAGAATATCAAGAGCACTGCAAATAGTGGGGCATCAGGAATCAGTTTACAACTGCCTATTCACCGCAGCAGAATGGAATAGCAGAAAGGAAAAATCGCACCATCCTCGACATGACGAGGACCCATGCTTAAAAAAAAAAAAGTCTGCCAAAAGAATATTGGGCAGAAGCAGCTGCATGTACAGCCTACTTACTCAACAGATGCCCTACAAAAAGTGTCAGGAGTAAGACACCGCACGAGGCGTGGAGCTGTCACAAACCAAGTGTGGCCCATCTAAAAATATTTGGGTGTGTTGCATATGCCCAAGTACCAGAGGCAAAGAGGAAGAAGCTTGATGATTGTGGAGAAAAGTGTATCTTTATTGGATATAGTGAGGAGTCTAAAGCCTATAAACTCTACAACCCACTTACTAAAAAGGTGGTGGTAAGTAGAGATGTAGTCTTTAGTGAAGAAGAGGCATGGAGGTGGAATGAAGAAAAACATCCCAAGAAAAGCCTCTTGAAATAGAAGAACAAGAGACACATCCTCAAAATAATGAAAGCCCGTGACAAGATGATGCAACATCTCCGCGTACAACATCATCACTTCGAAGGAGTCCTGAAGGACAAGATGGATCATCAACAAGCAGCTCATCAGCTCAAAGCTCTTCCTCCTCCATCACACCAATCAAGATGAGAAGCCTAAGAGACATTTATGAGGAAACTGAAGAGACCAACCTCTTATGTCTCTATGCTGACCATAAGCCTCTTTCCTTCCAAGAAGCAGTGAACGAAGATTATTGGAGAAAAGCCATGGAAGAAGAGATTCACGCCATCAAGAAGAACGACACTTGGGAGCTTACTACACTCCCTTCAAGCCAGAAAGCTATTGGTGTCAAGTGGGTATACAAGATCAAGCGCACAGTCGATGGAGAGATCAATCAATACAAGGCGAGGCTCGTAGCTAAAGGCTACAAACAACAATATGCTGTGGATTATGAAGAAGTCTTTGCTCCTGTCGCCCGACTTGATACGGTAAGAATGCTTATCTCTCTTACAGCACATCATAGTTGGAAAATTTACTGACTATATGTTAAGTCAGCATTCCTAAATGGTACCGCTTAAAGAAAGCGTTATACAGGCTAAAGCAAGCCCCACGAGCATGGAATGCTCGTATAGACAGCTATCTAAAGGAAAACGGGTTCTCCAAATACCCATATGAGCATTCAATCTACATAAAGAGAAATGCTCATGGAGAAATGCTCATTGCATGCCTCTACATTGATGACTTACTATTCACTGGGAACATCCCCTAGATGTTCGAAGAATTTAAGCATCCTATGTTCAAGGAGTTCGATATGACCGACTGCGGACTAATGTCCTTCTTCCTGGGTATAAAGGTCAAGTAGCAACAACATGGCATTTTCATCTCACAGAAAAAATATGCTGAAGAACTCCTTGAAAATTTCAGAATGAGCAACTGCAATCTTGTAGCAACAAGCTTGAGACTAACGAAAGAAGGAGAAGGAAGAGACATTAATTCAACACTATTCAAAAACCTGATTGGAAGCCTATGGTATCTCATAATCACAAGGCCAGACATTGTCTATGGTGTCGGACTTTTGAGCCGATATATGGAAAGGCCAAAAGAGTCGCACTGGGTCGCAACCAAAAGAATCTTACGGTACATCAAAGGTACCATGGATCTTGGTCTTTTCTACGGCTATGGAAACCAAGCAAAGTTATATGGATATTCGGACAGTGACTAGGGAGGTGATCAAGATAAAAGAAAGAGCACTATATGGTATGTGTTCTATCTTGGATCGACAGCTTTCACATGGGTCTCTAAGAAGCAAAGTATTGTAGCACTGTCTACATCTGAAGCCGAATACATAACAGTGTCAGCAGAAGTCTGCGAAACTACATGGCTGAGAAACCTCCTACAAGAATTTGATCACCCACAAGATGAATCAACAACTATACATGTGGATAACAAGTCTGCCATTGAACTCGCTAAGAATCCTATACAGCATAGAAGGAATAAGCATATTGACATCAGGTTCCATTTCATAAAAGATCATGTAAAGCAAAAGACAGTGAAGCTGGAGTACTGCAGTACTACTGAACAAGTGGCAGACATGTTCACTAAGGCTTTGCCAACCGACACATTCACAAGGTTAAGGTCAAAGCTTGGCATTAAGAGGGTATGAAAGACTACGAAGGTTAATATTTGAGGGGGAGTAAAGTCAGTCAAATACTGACTTTGTGTCCCCAAGTCTATAGAAACAACTAACTTCAAGAGATATCTAGAAAGAACCCAATGCCAAGACCCTCTACCATGTTCCAAAGAACTCAAGACGTCACCGCCTCTTTGAGACTCATTTAGAAACTGTCGTGAATATATGATAGGCAAGTGCGCCACATGGATGATTTGCATCCACATGAAGCCCACCCACCGACATATGGCCATCTATAAATGTGAGGCCTTACCTCATTTGTAAAACAACTCAAGTGACGAGTGACACATAGAAGTGTGAAGTGTGAGTAAAGTGTGTATTGAAAAGTGCTGAGTGAGTGCTCTTTATAGTGAGTGAGTGTATTGAGTAAAGTGTAGTGAGTGAGTTTCTTGCTTGTAAGTGCGTAGGCTTAAAGTGTGTGTTCTTCTGTAATAGTGCATTCGTATCAGATTTATAAAGTGGGTTCTTGTTCTTTATACAATTTGTAGTTAAGCTGTAGCTAGTGTGTTTCTCCCATTGTCTAAGCCATCGAAGCCAGCTTCCAACAGCCACAGCCCATTGGCCATCAGGCCCAACAGCCATAGCCCTTTCTTTTCTTCTTCCACTTGTTAGATGCACTCAAACTCTCGGCCAGTCCTCTGTAACTGCCAACGGCCACCCTACTAGTTCCCTTTCAGTGGCTACTTGTTTCTTCTCCTCTGAATCAGCCGCCATTTCTCCTTTCCACTAGAGTTTAGCCAGCCACAACTCTTCTTCCCCGTAACCAGCCCTGCAACAGCTTCTCTTTCCAGCTGCTAACAGCCCTGCTGTAGCTCTTTGTCACGACCCGGGCCCGAGATCCGGTAACCCCAAGCCGTGAACCCATACTTACTCCCGTAAACTCCGAATTAACCGAAGTTAAAACGGAATCCACAAGGGATAACACTCTCAATAACCTGTCAAATATACAACTTATTGTGGAAACATTCATATTTGACATTAACAATTTACAATTTACAATTTACATGTATACAAAATAAAATCCTTATACATGTATCATTTCCAACATCTACTTGTCAAACACTGCATTTTCAAAACACAATGCAGATGACAGTTAATTACATTTCAAAATGAATATATATATAATAGTTTCTTAAAAAGTTCTAATCCCTTATCGCACTCGGATACCCATTTCAAATGGTATCCCGACCATTCCATTCGTTCAGTCCTCCTGAAGGAACCAGAGCGGTCTCCTCCACTGCCGTCAGGGGCACTGCATGACCGGCAAAGGCAATCGGGCCGGTAATGCCATCAATAACACTAGTGAACAAGACGGTTTAACAATGTATAAACAAAACTCATAATAGCACATGTTAATACATATACTGAACTCATTCAATCTATTCAATATCCATTCCAATTCTAAGTAATTCCTACAATGACAATAGGTGAATATAAGAAGTCAATCAATAGACATGTATAAGATGGCCACTACCATAGCATCCATTTCACTGTAATTCATTTCATTTACCATCTTCCCTCAAACGAATGATTGATTTTATTTACCGTCTTCCCTCAAAGGAAGGATTCATTTTTATTTACCATCTTCCCTCAAATGAAGGATTCATCTTCCAATTGGAAGGCATCAATCAATACCCATAGATATGATTGGAATTGTAGGACTTATTAGTGTCCTGGCCATGGACAATTAGTATCACCACGGAGCTCCGGAATGCCCCAAAACCATCTATTGCAGTATGATTAGTCATTTGTTTCATTCATTAATTCATTGAACTCATTTAGAGTTCTAATAAAATAGCTAGGTAGTGTCAGACTCAAGAGTCAATACTTTTCAGTATGCAATCCATTCTGGATTCGATTCAATTCAATTCAATAATTCCTTTCATAGTAAAGGAAGGAGATAACAATAATACCAATCTCATTAGATTGGAACACAACGATACGGAACACTATACAATTAGAGACGTTACTAATTGTTTATGATTTTACTTAATTCCATATCATATCTAAACAACCATTTAGGTGTAACCATTGGTTTCCAGATGCACGTGCTATTCTTGATGGTCATCACATTTATTTAATTAATGTGTGCATTATAGTCCCCGTAATTATCACCCATGGATGCTTAGTCTTAAAACTAATTTAGAGAGCACATATACTCACAAGTAATACTCCAAGTCCATGTAAAAATCCAAAACCCAAATCCATTGTTTCGTTCACAATTAATGCCTCGACCAGTGTCGGATTCGCTTGTTTTAACGGTTACCTTGAGGCTAGCAAAATTTGGCTGGCGGCTAGCCAAAATTTGGATGGTGGCTAGACGAACCGGGTTCGGTTAGCTTTCCAGAAACAATGCAAATTCTGACCCAATTTCAATCAGCATTGCGATTACTTGGCGGTTAATTTCTGCTAACCGAAATACAGTGGTCAGTTCACGGTCAGTTTTCCAGAGACTGACTATTTGCGGATTTCTGGCGGTTAGCCCTGCGGCTAGCCGCCTGCACCCAAAAACTCATTTTTTTCGAGTTTCAGAACTTTTGTCCGAAATTTCTAATCTTTCTTCCTTCTTATACTCTCATTTCTCCATTCCATTTCCACAACCTATAATGAACATTGGAACCTCCTGTTCCTTTCTCATACACCATCCATTCACAAATCAATACTTCTAATCATCCATTAACCATCTCAAACAACCCATAAACAATTCCAACTCAATGGAAAATACACAAAATCCATGAAAATTCTATGCACTTATACAATGATTAACATTAATCACAAGAAATGTTTATACTTGCCTCTCTTGAAGCTTAGTGGCAAAAACCCCTCTTGTTTAGCTTGCTTTTGAGATGGAAATCCCCAATCTCAAACCCTAATTCCATAAAACATGTAAATGAACCCCTATAAGCGATTTGTGCTAGAAATCACTACGAAACGACCAATAAAACTTGGAAATCACAAGAGAAGACTCATTACTTACTTGTGGCTCCAAGCAAAGAGATCTTGAGATCTTTCTCAAGCTCTATACTTCACCAATGGGGGAAATGACTTGAGGGAGAAGATGAAGATGAAGATGAAGATAAACTCCTCAAAAATCACTTGAATCTCTCCTAACCTCACTATTAATGAAGAAAAATGGAAGAGGAAGGGAGAAGATGAACCTAGGGTTTGGTTTAAGGTGAAATGAACTCATCCCTCATCTCATTCTAATATAAGCACTCCTCACACTAAAATCCCCTCTTATTAAGTTTATTTACATCTTGAGTCGAATGAAGCCTCACTTGGTCCATTTAAGGTCAAATGGAATCACGTCTATTATGAAAGTTAATGTACTATTCGAAATACACATGTTGGTATCAAGAATTTCCGTATTTGACGAAATACGTAAAAATCCGTATTTACGAAAAAGTCCTCAGTATACCTTGTCTGAATCTAAACTCATTTTAACCAACTCAATTTCGTTCAAATCCATTTCAATGTGCTTAATGCATCATTTGAGACTAATTTGTCTCTCTTTGACCATTAACCATGATTAATCCAATTACCCATGCTTAATTAGCATTAATCTCACTTAATTAGCCTTAATCACGATTAGTTTGGGTCGGGGTGTAACACTCTTCGAGAGCCGGTGGCCAGTTGCCCAACTCCCCAGACCAGCGGCCATTGTTCCTCACTGTCTCAGCGGTTGATCTTGTGACGCCTCGGAGTCCCACATCGACTATAGAGAGGAAAGTGAATGGGGTTATATGTAGAGCTTACACCCTTACCTTACATGAGGCCTTTTGATGGGTTGAGGTCCATCAGAAGCAAAACCGTGAGGCCAGTGGGCCAAAGCGGACAATATCATGTATGGGTATGGGTGGGGCGTTACAGATGGTATCAGAGCCGACTCTCGACTAGTTCGAGTGTGGGTCCCCTGCCGTGGTCTGGTGTAAGTGGGCGGGTCTCCATGTGGGCGGGCCAAGAGGGCTGGCAGGCTACAGAGACTGGCAGGCTACTGCACAGGGACGTGCAGCCTTAAGGGGGGTGGATTGTGACGCCCCGGAGTCCCACATCGACTATAGAGAGGAAAGTGAATGGAGTTATATGTAGAACTTACACCCTTACCTTGCATGAGGCCTTTTGATGGGTTGAGGCCCATCAGAAGCAAAACCGTGAGGCCAGTGGGCCAAAGTGGACAATATCATGCATGGGTATGGGTGGGGCATTACAGATGGTATCAGAGCCGACTCTCGACTAGTTCGAGCGTGGGTTCCCTGCCGTGGTCTAGTGTAAGTGGGCGGGTCTCCATGTGGGCGGGCCAAGAGGGCTGGCAGGCTACAGAGACTGGCAGGCTACTGCACAGGGACGTGCAGCCTTAAGGGGGGTGGATTGTGACGCCTCGGAGTCCCACATCGACTATAGAGAGGAAAGTGAATGGGGTTATATGTAGAGCTTACACCCTTACCTTTCATGAGGCCTTTTGATGGGTTGAGGTCCATCAGAAGCAAAACCGTGAGGCCAGTGGGCCAAAGCGGACAATATCATGCATGGGTATGGGTGGGGCGTTACAGATGGTATCAGAGCCGACTCTCGACTAGTTCGAGTGTGGGTCCCCTGCCGTGGTCTGGTGTAAGTGGGCGGGTCTCCATGTGGGCGGGCCAAGAGGGCTGGCAGGCTACAGAGACTGGCATGCTACTGCACAGGGACGTGCAGCCTTAAGGGGGGTGGATTGTGACGCCCCGGAGTCCCACATCGACTATAGAGAGGAAAGTGAATGGGGTTATATGTAGAGCTTACACCATTACCTTGCATGAGGCCTTTTGATGGGTTGAGGCCCATCAGAAGCAAAACCGTGAGGCCAGTGGGCCAAAGTGGACAATATCATGCATGGGTATGGGTGGGGCATTACAGATGGTATCAGAGCCGACTCCCGACTAGTTCGAGTGTGGGTTCCCTGCCGTGGTCTGGTGTAAGTGGGCGGGTCTCCATGTGGGCGGGCCAAGAGGGCTGGCAGGCTACAGAGACTGGCAGGCTACTGCACAGGGACGTGCAGCCTTAAGGGGGGTGGATTGTGACGCCTCGGAGTCCCACATCGACTATAGAGAGGAAAGTGAATGGGGTTATATGTAGAGCTTACACCCTTACCTTGCATGAGGCCTTTTGATGGGTTGAGGTCCATCAGAAGCAAAACCGTGAGGCCAGTGGGCCAAAGCGGACAATATCATGCATGGGTATGGGTGGGGCGTTACAGATGGTATCAGAGCCGACTCTCGACTAGTTCGAGTGTGGGTCCCCTGCCGTGGTCTGGTGTAAGTGGGCGGGTCTCCATGTGGGCGGGCCAAGAGGGCTGGCAGGCTACAGAGACTGGCATGCTACTGCACAGGGACGTGCAGCCTTAAGGGGGTGGATTGTGACGCCCCGGAGTCCCACATCGACTATAGAGAGGAAAGTGAATGGGGTTATATGTAGAGCTTACACCATTACCTTGCATGAGGCCTTTTGATGGGTTGAGGCCCATCAGAAGCAAAACCGTGAGGCCAGTGGGCCAAAGCGGACAATATCATGCATGGGTATGGGTGGGGCGTTACAGATGGTATCAGAGCCGACTCTCGACTAGTTCGAGTGTGGGTCCCCTGCCGTGGTCTGGTGTAGGTGGGCGGGTCTCCATGTGGGCGGGCCAAGAGGGCTGACAGGCTACAGAGACTGGCATGCTACTGCCCAGGGACGTGCAGCCTTAAGGGGGGTGGATTGTGACGCCCCGGAGTCCCACATCGACTATAGAGAGGAAAGTGAATGGGGTTATATGTAGAGCTTACACCCTTACCTTGCATGAGGCCTTTTGATGGGTTGAGGCCCATCAGAAGCAAAACCGTGAGGCCAGTGGGCCAAAGCGGACAATATCATGCATGGGTATGGGTGGGGCGTTACAGATGAATTGTGACGCCTCGGAGTCCCACATCGACTATAGAGAGGAAAGTGAATAGAGTTATATGTAGAGCTTACACCCTTACCTTGCATGAGGCCTTTTGATGGGTTGAGGTCCATCAGAAGCAAAACCGTGAGGCCAGTGGGCCAAAGCGGACAATATCATGCATGGGTATGGGTGGGGCGTTACAGATGGTATCAGAGCCGACTCTCGACTAGTTCGAGTGTGAGTCCCCTGCCGTGGTCTGGTGTAAGTGGGCGGGTCTCCATGTGGGCGGGCCAAGAGGGCTGGCAGGCTACAGAGACTGGCGGGCTACTGCACAGGGACGTGCAGCCTTAAGGGGGGTGGATTGTGACGCCCCGGAGTCCCACATCGACTATAGAGAGGAAAGTGAATGAGGTTATATGTAGAGCTTACACCCTTACCTTGCATGAGGCCTTTTGATGGGTTGAGGCCCATCAGAAGCAAAACCGTGAGGCCAGTGGGCCAAAGCGGACAATATCATGCATGGGTATGGGTGGGGCGTTACAGATGGTATCAGAGCCGACTCTCGACTAGTTCGAGTGTGGGTCCCCTGCCGTGGTCTGGTGTAGGTGGGCGGGTCTCCATGTGGGCGGGCCAAGAGGGCTGACAGGCTACAGAGACTGGCATGCTACTGCCCAGGGACGTGCAGCCTTAAGGGGGGTGGATTGTGACGCCCCGGAGTCCGACATCGACTATAGAGAGGAAAGTGAATGGGGTTATATGTAGAGCTTACACCCTTACCTTGCATGAGGCCTTTTGATGGGTTGAGGCCCATCAGAAGCAAAACCGTGAGGCCAGTGGGCCAAAGCGGACAATATCATGCATGGGTATGGGTGGGGCGTTACAGATGAATTGTGACGCCTCGGAGTCCCACATCGACTATAGAGAGGAAAGTGAATAGAGTTATATGTAGAGCTTACACCCTTACCTTGCATGAGGCCTTTTGATGGGTTGAGGTCCATCAGAAGCAAAACCGTGAGGCCAGTGGGCCAAAGCGGACAATATCATGCATGGGTATGGGTGGGGCGTTACAGATGGTATCAGAGCCGACTCTCGACTAGTTCGAGTGTGAGTCCCCTGCCGTGGTCTGGTGTAAGTGGGCGGGTCTCCATGTGGGCGGGCCAAGAGGGCTGGCAGGCTACAGAGACTGGCGGGCTACTGCACAGGGACGTGCAGCCTTAAGGGGGGTGGATTGTGACGCCCCGGAGTCCTACATCGACTATAGAGAGGAAAGTGAATGGGGTTATATGTAAAGCTTACACCCTTACCTTGCATGATATTGTCCGCTTTGGCCCACTGGCCTCACGGTTTTGCTTCTGATGGGCCTCAACCCATCAAAAGGGGCGGGTCTCCATGTGGGCGGGCCAAGAGGGCTGGCAGGCTACAGAGACTGGCAGGCTACTGCACAGGGACGTGCAGCCTTAAGGGGGGTGGATTGTGACGCCCCGGAGTCCCACATCGACTATAGAGAGGAAAGTGAATGGGGTCATCTGTAACGCCCCACCCATACCCATGCATGATATTGTCCGCTTTGGCCCACTGGCCTCACGGTTTTGCTTCTGATGGACCTCAACCCATCAAAAGGCCTCATGCAAGGTAAGGGTGTTTGCTCTACATATAACCCCATTCACTTTCCTCTCTATGGTCGATGTGGGACTCCGGGGCGTCACAGATCTCCCTGCTGCCACTGCAGCATCACCGCCCTGCTGCCACTGCAGCCTTTCCTCCCTGCACTCAGCCCTCGATCAGCTCTCTTCCTTGCATTTCAGCCCAGCTGGCTACCCCTTTTCTCTCTCCCTGCAACAGTCCTCACCTGCTACTGCACTCAGCGACCACCTTCCCTGCAACCTCAGCTCAGAGGCCACTGCTGGCCAACTCCTTCCCTGATTCAGCTCCAGGCCACTCTACCCCCTGCTGCAGACCGGCCACTCCTCTCCCTACTGCAGCCGGCCACTCCTCTCCCCGCTACAGCCGGCCAACACACTCCCCTGCACCACCTGAAACCAACGGCCACTGGCCCAGCCCCTTGACCCAGCGGCCACCTGCATCCTTGCAGTCCCGGCTACTCTTCCCTGCCCCAGCGGCCACTCCCCTCTCTCCCAGATCGACCGGCCATTTCATCTCTTTCCCCAGCAGCCATTGCTGCAACCAGCCAGCAGCCGCCACACATCTCCCTTTGTCACCGATCAGCCCACCTGCACACAGTAACCCCTGCTGTCTCCTTCTCCCCTGAGCCAGCCCTGCACTTCTTCTCCCTCACCCAGCCAGCCGGCCACTACACCTGCACACAGCAGCCCCTGCTGTCTTCTTCTCCCCTGCAACCCCAGCACCTGCACTACTTCTTCTCCTCTTCCCAGCACCTGCACAGCACCTCCCCTTCCCAGTACCAGCACTGCACTCCTTCCCCCATAGCCTGCACTGTTCTCAACTAGCCTCAGGTGCACTTACGTTCATATGAAACCAGCTGTACCCCCACCTGAAATCAGTCATTGCCTCAGCTGAAAGCAGCTATTTGCTTCACCTGAAATCAGCCAATTTCCCCACCTGAAATCAGCTATTGCCTCTGCTGAAATCAGTCATTCTCCCTGCCTGAAATCAGTCAGCTTTCTCACCTGAAGTTAGTCATTTTCCACCTGAATTCTCACTTGATTTCAGCCTGAATTTCCACCTGAATTCAGCCTGAAATCCCACCTGATTTCAGCCCCTTACTCTGTACAACTTGGACCAATGGGTCCCACCTTGGGACCCGCTGAACCCTATCCTTTAGGCCCTGTTTTAATGACTTGAAGACTGAATTTTAATTAGATCTTAGCCTGATTTGGCCCTGTTTTTGAACCCGACTAACCTCATAATGATTTCTGAATTTTGAACCAAAACTTGGATGTTTTAACCAATGTTTAAAAAGGAATTTATAATTACTTGTTTTCATAAAATAGAGGACTTTTAACTTGGACAATGAAGGGAGACCGTCTTTGATATACCCAGTCCCCCGACCTACCCGATGTTAATTCTAAACTCCATATTTAGACCCGATCAGCTATGGATGCATGTGGAGAACGGTGGCTCGTATTTTTATCCAAACTTAGGGGTTGGATATTCCTACCTTTAGAAAGCATCAAGCGTACAAAATACACCAATATTTATCCCTTTGGGCGTATAACTTTGAGAATCACTGTACTTGCATGTTTATGATTATTTAACTAGACCTTCTGTGTTTTTATCTTGCATTTCGTAAATCTGATTTTAGCATCTTGCCCTACGGGACTCCGAAGGTCTTAGTGCACGATTCTCGCCCTGCTTGACCATTGGATGTACCCGGATCCACAAGGGTTTCTCGGTTTGTATGCGAGCATTTATTGCTATGCCCTTCCGAGTTACCTGGATCACATTTATTTTCCGCCACCCATTTTGGGTTCACTTATTTCTACCCGAAATGCTGCCTGATTTTCTATAAAATTCCTGGACTTAAAAAAATACTGTCTTGAAGCCCGTTTTTACCCATTTACTGTTTTTATCCTGAATCGAAGAAATATTATCTTGAAATCTATTTTGACCCGTTTTACTGTTTTCAGCTTGAATTGAAAATAATACTATTTTGAAGTCTGCTTTGACTGGTTTTCTATTTTTAACCTAAATTGGAAATTACTATCTTGAAACCTGCTTTAACCTGTTTTGTTGTTTTAAACCTGAATTGGAAAAATATCACCTTGAAGCCTGCTTTAACCTGTTTTGTCATTTTAAACCTGTCACGCCCCAAAACTGGGATCCTGCAGCGATCCGATCTCGAGGAGCGTGATTTGGGGTTAATTAAATTTTTTTTTTCTTTCACCAAGATCCACGTGTGTGAGGATTACAAAATTCCACACAACCTGAAATTTTCGCGGAAGCTGATGTGGCGTTGCGGCTCGGAGCCCGTGGCCATCGGGTTCCGTGTCGCACTCAACCACTAACATAAAGCCATCAAATCAAGGCTCATAATCAGACTGGAACAAATCAAGAATCATAAAATACTGAGCTGGCAGTAACAGAACAATTCATTTCCCACATATGTTCAAGTTACAAATTATACAAATATATTCATGAAAAATGCTAAAAGAAAAAGGCTAATAAAAGCCATCCAAAAATAACCAACTAAACAAAATACTACCCAAATTACGTTACGAACTCGGGTGCCAAAAAACGACATCTAGATGACATCGTTGGGCAGCCACTCACGTCCAACCGACGGCTCAACCGCTGCCCCTGCTCAAACCATCTAAAAGGCAATAGGGGGGTCGAAATCTGGCACCAAACAAGAGAGTATCAGACATGACGGCCTGGCAAGCAAATAAACAGATAAAGGGTGACAAATATTTATAAAACATTATGAAAAACATTATAAAACAATTAAAAGCCTAAACATGAATATCGATGAAATAATTAAACAATTTCTAAACCATTAACAATTTTAAAGAGACATAATAAATTGAGTAAAAACACTGGCAATCCACATATAGCTATATTCTCCTATTACCGAAGTAACAAGAGCAAACAGAAACCGTGACCACTACCCGTGGGACCGGAACAAACAGAGCCGTTGCCACATAAAGTGGGACGGAAATCAGAACCGTTGCCACTACCCATGGGACCGGAATACAGAACCGTTGCCATGGCCGGAGCAGACAGAGTCCAAACTGCAATTGGCAAATAATTTAAAGATCCCAAGTCAGGTGATCAGCCCAACAAGGTAACCTAAGCTTAGTGGTGCCTTTAAATTTCAAAACCTGAACCGATACAAGTCAAATCATAATAATTTATTTTTGAAATCGATAAAACAACTACTCCTGAACAAATACATGCACACTTGTTCTCCTTGGCTCATGGGCTCGCACTACAAAGCTCTGGCCCCATCTTGCCTCGAGATTTTGTTTTCAAAATAATAGTCCCTTTGGCTCATGGGCTCGCACTACAGGGCTCTGGCCCCATCTTGCCTCGAGATCTTGTTTTCAAGATAATAGACCCTTTTCGAACGTGGCGAACCATTCAATTCATTTCAAAATAATTTGTAGAAAATATACAAATTTCCATGGTGAACCATTCAAATCTATTTCAAATCGATTTGTACAAAAATATACGAATTCATGTGGTAAACCACTTGATTCTATTTCAAATCACCGATGCTTTCAAACGTGAGGAATCACTTAAATCCTTTCAAATTAATTTGCCGAAAAATACATATACATTTTCTAACTTGGAATGGAATAGTGTATAGTGAATTTATGGCCTACCAAGGGATACCTTAATGCACACTTATTTCTTGGAGGTTAATATATAATGGGTTTGGTACCAATGAAAATCCACAACTCCTAAGGTTAATAAGTGTGCCTTAAGATTCACAAAAAATCCCGGGTAAGATTCCTATCAATTCTTTCTCTCATCTCTCCCATTCAATTTACACATTCCAAAGTATTATAATTTATCAAAATTCATTAATGGGCTTATACACATTATAAGGAAATTTACGAGCTTCAAAACAAATAGGAGAGATGGGATGAAATGGGCCTAAAACAGGTCTAGGAATGACCCACAAAACAGTCCCAAACAGGCCCAAAAAAATCAGAAAAACAGTCCATAAATAGCCCAGAAAATGGACCCTGGACAGACCCCAGCTCGCTCGAGCGGGCTGTCACAGAGGCCAGGCCCGCTCAAGCGGGCCCAGGCTCGCTCGAGCGGGCTGGGCTTCTGCCTAGCCCGAGAACAGTCAGCTGAATGCTGACTGTTCTATTTTTCTTCGTGGTTCAAACTTCATTCTTTTCTCTTCTTTGATTTCAGAAATTCAACACTAATTAGAGGAAAACATTGAAATCCCAATTGGCCTCTCCATGCACATAATTGTTGCAGAAATTCTGATACTAACTAAGCTGAAAGCAGAGATTTAGAGAAGGATTTCCAGCATTCTTAAAACATTAGTAAACCAGAAATTTTCATATTAATATAAACAAAACCATATAAAAGGGCTGAACATAAATTCATAGCTAGAAAACTTCTGCAAATCAGACCATACATGGCTCAAATAATCATTCAAATGAACTAACATTTTCAAAACAGAATTTAACATAATAGAATCATAAAGATATAAATTCTGAAATGCATCCTCACTATCTTAAATCAAAACAGAAACTTTAATGAGAGAGGTTCATGTTGCTATAACAAACAATATGTGAAAACATAGTATTAGTCATCACTCAAAACATTTCTAATTCAAATCTCAATGATAAAGAACCCTTTTAAAAACATTGGAGTTGCAAACAAGGAATTTAAAGATGAATAGATTTTTCATATCATGCACCACATAATCTGATTATTCACTTGCCTGAGACAAAATGGGTCACAAAACAGCCCAAACAACTCCTATTCAGTTCAGCTACAGTCCTACACCAATGCCATGGAAAAACCCATTCAAAAACTCAATATTTTGGAAAGAGAAGAAGCTCCCAAAGAGCCTCCTTACATGCATGAAGAAGAGCTTCCAAAGGGTGTGAAAAACCCATATCTAAAAGAAGAAACAAAACCTCACCTGTAGGTATAAAAATCAGCAACAAAAGCTTGAAAAATGAAGTTGATTTCAGCAGGAATTTCACACAAATGATGTCTTTGGGTTGCTCATTGCATGAGGAAGATGAAGCTAGAATCAGAATTTTGATTTGGGTTGAATTTCCTAGGCATGCAAGTGGAAAAGAAGTTGAGAAGGAAGAGAGGAAACTCTCTGGTTCGTTGCAGGAAATGGGATGGGGAAGATGAAGTTCAATGAAAGCCTCTTTTATAAATGGGTTTAAGTCAAAAGTGTGGGTCCCAATGGCCATATAACTTCAAGGCTTTAAAACTCCCTTTTGTGGGTCCCGGATGAAGTCGACGAAAAAGAGAAAAATGATCGTTGAAAAATCTAGTTTTCAAAAAGTATATTTTCCTCATGGTTTTCAAATTTCAAAATTTATGCGCAGATTTAGTGTAAAAAGACGAATTTGCCCATTTTTCTCGAAAAACGTGATTTTCGAGTTTCAAATTCAAACGGACAAAACGTGAAAGTTGTTAAGATCAATAAAACAAATCGAGAGGAGTAAAAATCGGAATTCTTTTTTAAATAAAAGAATAAATTCCCACGCGAACATAAATCACACGGGCCACCAC
Source organism: Camphora micrantha (assembly GCA_003546025.1). Classification (NCBI taxonomy): domain Eukaryota; kingdom Viridiplantae; phylum Streptophyta; class Magnoliopsida; order Laurales; family Lauraceae; genus Camphora; species Camphora micrantha. Next base: position 24,985 of record QPKB01000512.1, read on the forward strand.
TGGTTGGGTCAAAACAAACTCGCGGCTCTCAAAATTCTCCAAAGCTATGAAAAATCTAACCAAACTCATAAACGAAGCCAAACCACCTCTAATCTCACTCAAAAAGCTAATCCACAACTAAAACAACACTAAACACGAGAATTAGGGGTCGGGGTCTTACAAAACCCGAACCTGAAAATACTGTCTTGAAAACCTACTTTGACCTATTTTACTATTTTAAACCTGAAATGGAAAATACTGTTTTAAAACTTACCTTATCCTATTTTACTGTTTTGAGCCTGAATTACTCGGTTTCATGTTTTAAAAGCCGAAATCGCTTTGCTATGTTTTTAAGCATTCCGATTGTCTGATAATTCCTTGTACTTGCACATGTATTTTTTGAGTAACTGATTTACTCATTAATTCTTGATTTATGCACTGAAACCTATTTTCTGCATTGATTTTCGAGTCGACACCACCACGCTATTATTGCTCGCCGTATATTGCCGTTCGAGTCCAGTATCTGTTATATATGGTGTTATATATATATATATATATATATTGCTCACCGTAGTTTGAGTTTTGATGTGACGGGTGTCACTATAGTACCTTCCCTGATCGGGTTAGACCATTAGGTCCCTCGTAGCAGGGCCTCTGATTTCTAAGCTGCCATGACTTAAAGGTGAGTTTTTGAGTACTCTCAGTTCTACTTAGTTGGGGCTAGTGGTTGCCTCCTCCTCCTTGAGTATATGCCAAGTGTTGCCAATATTTAATTGTTTTGAAATTAACTCATGTTTATGATTGGTACGTCATTTGCATCAGTCTACTCAGCTTGTCCGAATTGTTTTCCTGAAATAATCATTTGTATTTATGTTTATGATTTGGTAAATCATATTTTCTTGCATCAGCCAGCTCAGTCTGTCTGAATTGATTTTCTGAAATAATCACTGTATTAATGTTTGTAATTTGGTAAATCATATTTTCTTTCATCTGTTTGTCTAGCTTTTGTTATTATTTTCCTGATTTATCGCATGTATTTATATTCTGCTTTGTACCTGCAAACTATACTCTTTATCTTAAATAATTTCCAGGCTTTTGTCTGATCTACGCTTGATGCCGTAGGTTTGTTTCCCCGACCGGTACCTTGGTGTGGTTTCCAAGAAAGCAGTTGCTGAGCAGCTAGCGACGTGTGATTGTTGTGTAGAGGTTGTCATATAGACTCCATCCCTTACACATGAGGTGAAATATCTGGGAGTATTATTTAGGGCTTTTATATTCTGTTTTATTGACCTTTGTTGGTCTTTTATTATGGGAATGTGATTAATACATCTTTTGTATTTATAACATGAATCTGAGAATGGGAGCTCCAATTACCTGTCTAGCTCTGTTTATTATCTGTTGTGATGTACCAGTCTGGTGATGTACTATCCATGTGACTCTGCTAATAAGACATTAGTGATGCCATACGGAATCCAATGTGCACCGGACTTCGGGTTGCACCACAATACAAGCTTCCGCTAAATGTTCCATGACGGTGATTAGACCCTATAACTCTCACCAATGTAGATCCTGGGAATAAGTGAAATATTATTGCTAAAGTAATTCCCCAGTCACAGCTCCTTAATCTTACCCCCATTTTGGGGTCGTGACAATGAACTTAGGCCAACCGAGCTACCCCTAGGCCAAATAAAGTTACACACATGAAAGAATACAATAACAAAAGACTGCTGCTCGAATCTAAATTCAATTTCAAATTCTAAATCTCTACCATTACCTAAGTTCGTGACAATCTTAGTATGATGCTTTGGTTGGCCGAGGAAAAGCAATTCATAGCATATCCACCACTGAAAGATACGATATATGCAGTGCATCATATATGACAGCAAATTCTATGTCATGGCAATTGTACACTTCTCATACAATCTAAAAGATAGATAGAAGAGACCCAAAAAACTTAAATGATCTATATATTTTAACTCTACAGTAGAACAATGGAATTTATTGAGGTCATCAGTACATAAGGTTGTCTCCATGTCTTGGTGCACAATTAGTCTATTTGATGAATGTTTAAATTGCAAAAGGGAAACATAGTACAATACCAAAGATACTTGAAAAACAATCGGTAATAATTTAAATTTCAATTAACTATTAAGTAAGAAATTATTTCAGACATTGAAAATACAGTACACTGTTGATAACTTTCCAACCTTGGAGTAACATAAAAATTGAACGTGCATTTTCGAAGTCATATTTGAGGATAGCCTGTCATGAAATAACTTATTGCTTCAACATTTTAAAATTCATATCAATAGAAAAAGAAAAGGAAAAAATGAAAAGGGTCACTAGTATTAAATAAAAAGCACTACTTTAAAGGAAAACTATAAGTAAAAATGATGACAATCCTTTTGCAATCGACAAAAGTACGTACTAAATACTGTCTCTTCATATATGCACAAGATAAATTCAACATGTCAAAAACACATAGATACAGGCATTAAGAAGTAACTGAAGCTGTGGTTAATAAAAAGAAAGTTGTTAAAATTACGTATGATCTCGGTATTGTCTTTTCATAGACACAACACTCGACCAAAAGATTTTGCACACAGTCACCATCAAAGATTGCAAGTTAATATAAATAAATAGTCAAAAAGTAGAAAAAGAATATAACAACTTTAAAATCATAATCTGATTTCGTCCATCATGAGAAAGAATACTTAGGATTTCAAGACGCACAAAAAATAAAAATAAAAAAAACAGACAATTACAGCAGATCAGGGGATTTTTTTTTTTTTTTTCACTTGATTGGTAACATAAACTTCATAACCTCAAGGTAGCAATCATGAGCACCTTTCATTGTGCCAATTGAATAGTGGACTTTCTTTCAAAAGAACTTTGGGCCGTATGCATGTATGCTTACAAAAGAATGATGATATGTATATAATATATTATGATTCAAATTCTCACCTTGCATACCAGTCTTTAATAGTAAAACCTGAAAGTCCGGGATCCTAACCCTAGAGGGGGGGTGAATAGGGTGATCTACACTTTATGATAATTATGGCCAATTTTAATTTCTTAACAATCAACTAGTCACATGTGATGATTAACATATAATATGCGGAAGCTTAAACAAAATAATCACCACAAAGCAAACACCACTACACAAGGATTTATAGTGGTTCGGCCTCAATGCCTACATCCACTACCGGCTTGTGATCCAACACCCCACCGGATTTCCACTATTTATGCTTTTAAAAAGGCTAAGCAATAACCTCTACAATATGCTTTCCAAGGCTAAGCAATAACCTCTATAATGTTGTTTTTCTAGGCTAAACAACAACCTATACAAGATGCTTTTCTAGCTAAGCAATAACCTTTACACAATGCTTTTCTTAGGCTAAGCAATAACCTTTACAATGTGTTTTTCTTAGGCTAAGCAATAACCTTAACAAGAGAAAGATATCTTCTTAAAGAAGTGTAAACACTCAAAAAGATACAATTTAAGCTCAATTACAATGCCTCTTAATTAGGCGGATATGAAAGTTTAAATCAACTCACACAACATTCTATGAAAAGCTAAGATGAATGCTCACGAAGTGTGTGTGTGTGTGAAAACTTCAATCAAGTTTAAAATGAAGGCTCAATTAATGTATGCTTAATGCATTTTAAAGTTTAAAGCCAAAGATTTGATTGAAGTGTGAAATGCAAATCACATGTATAAAATACTAACTTGTTGA
>QPKB01000513.1:0-28590 GCA_003546025.1 Camphora micrantha
AGGATATGCTTCGTGCTTGTGTGTTAGACTTCAAGACTCAATGGGACGAGACTCTACCTTTGTGTGAGTTTTGCGTACAACAACAGCTACCACTCGACCATTGGGATGGCGCCTTTTGAGGCATTGTACGGCAGAAGATGTAGGACACTTATTTGTTGGGAAGAAGTTGGTACCCGCAGTTTACATGGGCCAGCCATGGTGAGTAAAACCAGCGACAAGGTCAAGCAAATTCAAGAATGTCTGAAAGTAGCCCGGAGTAGACAGAAGAGTTATGCAGATTCTCATAGAAAGGATCTACAGTTCGAGGAAGGAGACAAGGTTTTCTTGAAAATGTCACCTACTAGAGAAACATTGAGGTTTGGGAAGAAAGGCAAGTTATCAAGGAGATACATTGGACCATACGACATTGTGAGCAAGATTGGTGATGTGGCTTATAGATTAGCCTTACCACTCGAGCTATCTTGCGTACACAATGTTTTTCATGTGTCTATGTTGAAGAAGTATGTTCCCGATCCTTCACATATACTCCAGCATGAACCGTTGGAAATAAGAGAAGATGCCACCTATGTCAAGAAACCTATTCAGATCATTGATACAAAGGAACAAGAATTGAGGACTCGCACTATTCAGTGGGTGAAAGTGCTTTGGGAGAATCATTGACCGGAAGAGGCAACATGGGAATTACGAGACCAAGTGCAGAAAAAGTATCCACATCTTCTCCCTGATGTGAGTTTTGTATTTTATTTGATGGACCAAATATCCCAAAGGGTGGAGGATGTAAGACCCCGACCTGAGTGACCTCGATTAGTGTTGATTAAGTCGTGTGTTAGCTCTAAGTGTGTTTAGTGTGTTTTGGTTTAGTTTGAGTTTAGAATAGCTTTGTTATAGCTTTGGGGAATTTCGAGTGCCTTTGTGACTAGTGGCGCCATTTGGGGGTTCCTTTTATGACTTTGCATGTACTTGGGGAAATACTCGAGATTCTTTGAATTTGTGTTCTTATCCCGTTTTGTTAATCTTGTTAATCTATACAACTTTCATGTTGATCCTGTTCCTGTCCCGAATCCCGAAACTCGACTTCTATTGCATTGAGGGAAAAACAGTCTTTTTACACTAAATTTGGACCCAATATTTGATATTCCCGAAACCCGCGAAACATATACTTTTTGGAAACGAGAAATTTCGACGATCATTTCTTCCTTCTTCAACGATTTCATCCGAAGTCCCGAAGCCATGATTTTGACCCCACAATGTTTCCTAGTAGTGGAGCCCACTTGCAATTGCTATAAGAGAATCATCCATCTCTTCTTCCTTTCTTCATGTTGACACTAAAAATGTCACTATGTCCCTTCAACACCAAAAGCTACATGGAGCCACATCCTGCCATAAATAGGAAGGCGCCACTTCAAGCACCAGATCTTGTCAGAATCAAACAAAAACTACAAGATCCTTCAAAGCAGCCAAAAGAAGGGTATACATGAAATTTCGGGCCATTTCGACATCATTTGGCCTAACTTCACTCCTCCGACAGCCAGACAGGAGCTCCCTGCAGCGACAGTGTCGAGGACTTCAAAACTTCGATCAGAGCCTACGGATGGTCTCAAAATACCTCCAAAAGGCCCCATGCCAAATTTCAAGTCAAACGGACAACGTTTGACCCTTCATCAACTCTCGGGAAGCAAAAACAGGCCTACCAGCGGCGGAGCACTCCGGAATCATGGCATCCAAATTGGAGCTAATGGATCATCTCAAAATGACTCCAATAGGTCCCCTGTCAAGTTTTAGGTCAAACGGACATCGTTTGGCCTAGCTTCAAAGCTCGGCATTTTCCTCGAGGTGAAATCAAGGCGAGCATTTGCGGGACCCCAAAAGGCTTCAAAACTCAAACCAAAGCCCATGGTTGGTCTTACTTACTACTCAGGAGGCTCCCTGTCAAATTTCAGGTCAATCGGACATCGGTTGACCACAAGTCAAAGCTCGACATTTCTCTCATGGCGAAATTAAGGCAAGCATTTGCGGGACCCCGAACGGCTTCAAAACTCAAACCAAAGCCTACAGTTGGTCCTATCTACTGCTCAAGAAGCTCCACGTCAAATTTCAGGTCATTCAGACATCGTTTGGCCTAGTTTCAATGCTTGACAAAAAATCGGCAAAACCGCACAACAAAGTCTTCGGCTTTCCAGAAAAATAGGAAACTTTGTGCTCTGATTTGCGTGGCTTCTCATTGGGTTTTCTTCAAGAGAATCAGGCCAATAAATGAGGGGAAATGTCAGGAAAAATACAGATGAAAAAAGAATGAAAAAAGATCGAAAAACGACGAAGAAACGGCGACCGAACGGCGGCCAAAAAATGGGCCCAAGGCCCATGGTCGCCGGCGACCATGGGTGCATGGTCGCCGGCGACCATGGAATTCCGGCGACCCACAAAAAGCAATCAAAGGTCAAGCTCTGGCAGACTTTCTTGCAGAGCATCCATTGCCTGAAGATTCTCCACTCATGGATGATCTCCCAGACGAGTCAGTCTACAACGTGGAGGCTTCCTTATCAAATGCTTCCTGGGATATGTACTTCGACGGTGCAACCAGGACAAGTGAAAAAGGAAATCAAATATCAGGGATTGGCATCCTCTTTGTTAGTCCCGACAAATACATGATTCCACACGCCTTCTCGCTACTGGAACCATGTTCAAACAATGCAGCTGAGTACCAAGCCCTGATTGTAGGATTGGAACTCGCCCTCGAATCTGGCATCACAGTGCTAGAAGCCTTCGGGGATTCTCAACTGATCGTCAACCAGATGAATCAGAAATTTGAAATCAGGAAGCCTGATCTGTTGCCTTACTACAACAAGGCGCAATCACTTCGGCAAAAATTTGACATCTGTCATATCACCCACATCCGTAGAGGCGAAAACATCCGTGCAGATGCCCTGGCTGGACTCGCCGCCTCTATGGCGGTCCAAGAAGGAGAACACATGCGAGTTACAGTGTGTGAGAGAAGGATTCTCCCTCCCCTCAATACACACCAAGCAGTTGTTGAGTGCCACCAACTGGTTGGAAGTCGGATCTCCATCCTCAGATCTCCGATCGGCGACTGGAGGGATCCGTTCATTGATTATATTATGTTCGGAATCCTGCCTGAAGATCCAAAAGAACTGGTAAGTATTCAAAGACGAGCCCCAAACTTTCATCTGGACATTCCTTCAAAGATGCTCTACAGAAAATCCTACAATGGAGTACTTCTACGCTGCTTATCACAACAAGAAGCTACAGAAACTCTCAAAGAGGTGCATGCTGGTCTTTGTGGAGCTCATCAAGCTGGTCCAAAGCTCTACGATCAGATAAAAAGGTTAGGTTATTATTGGCCTACCATGGTAGCTGACGCAATGCAATTTGCTAAACGCTGCCAACAATGCCAAGTTCATGGAGACTATGTCCACATGCCTCCAGAATGGCTACATCCTACAGCAATTTCATGGCCTTTCGAAGCCTGGGGTATGGACATCGTAGGTCATGTCTCCCCTCCGTCAAGCAAAGGTCATCGCTTCATCTTCGCCGCTACGGATTATTTCTCCAAGTGGTCAGAAGCTTTTGCGCTCAATGAAATGAAGACCTCATCAGTCCTTCAGTTCTTGCGCACCAACATCATTTGTGTCAGACCCCGACCCAGGTTTAGTATAATTTATTGTTATTTTAATTGTGATTAGTCTCTAAGCGGGATTAGGGGACGATTAGCTTGAGTTTTTAGTTGGATTAGAATTTTGAATAGCTTTGGGGAATTTAGAGAGCGTAGTGTTCGGTTTGAACGGGCCCGGGGTGACCCGTAAGACGCGTGTTAGTGTGGGAATTTGAGTTATTGGATTTATTTGATTTTTAGAAAATATGGATTTCGACATTTTTGGATTTGTTATTTTGATCCCAGCAACTTTCATATTTGTTCCGTTTGCATTCGAACATCAGAAATCGCGTTTTTCGAGAAAAATGGCAAAACAGTCTTTTCACACCCAAATCTGTACATAAATTTCGAAAATTTCAAAACTATGAGGAAAATATACTTTTTGAATACTAGATTTTTCGACGATCATTTTTCTCTTCTTCGTCGACTTCATCCGGGACCCACAAAAGGGGAGTTTTAAAGCCTCAAAGTATTAAGAGCATTGGGACCCACACTACCCATTTTAAAGTCAAAACCAAGATGGGTCTTCACCTTCCTCACTCTCATTCGTTTCCTATAGCAGCTGAACCAGAGAGTTTCCTCTCTTTCTTCTCAACTTCTTTTCCACTTGCATGCCTAGGAAATTCAATCCAAATCAAAATTTTGATTTTAGCATCATCTTCCTCATGCAATGAGCAACCCAAAGACATCATTTGTGTAAATTCCTGCTGGAACCAACTTCATTTTTTCAAGCTTTTGTTGCTGATTTTTATACCTACAGGTAAGGTTTTGTTTCTTTTTTTAGATATGGGTTTTTCACACCCTTTGGAAGATCTTCTTCATGCATGCAAGGAGGCTCTTTGAGAGCTCCTTCTCTTTTCAAATTATTGAGGTTTTGAATGGGTTTTTCTATAGGTTTTGGTGTAGGCCTGCAGCTGGTTGTGTAGAGTTATTGGACTGTTTTTGTGACCCAATTTGTCTCAGGCAAGTGATCAATTTTGAAGATTTTACATGCATGTTCAGTTTTATGGAATTCCAACTCAAATCTTGTAACTGTTAATGGGTTTATATGCTTCCTTTCTCTCTCCTTCTTTGTGATTAATCTTACTGTTGATCGTGTGTTTTGTGGTTGTTTTGATGCCCTTTTTGGTAGCTAACTGATGCATTTGGATAGAATCCAAACCCCGTTTGAAAGAAAAGAAAAAAAAAACAAACTCCTCTCTTAATGAAAGGTGTGTGTGTGAGTGCAGGAATTTCTACTGGCCATATCAGCCAAGTTATCATTGTTCTTTTATCACTATTCCATTTGGCAATGTCAATTCCTGATGCCTTTGGTAACTCTTCCTTATATTTTTCACGACCTTTTGATGCCTTTTCTTTTGATTATCATTATTCCCAATGGCCCAAGTACATAGAAATTTCCAAACATCTTAGAATTGCTTGCTGCAGGAAAACCCACCGGCCAAATTTCTGTGCATCAGTGGCCATTAGGAAAGCTGTACACAACAGCACAGCCAGCGGGCCTGGGTTCTGGCCCAGATATTTTATAATGTATATGTTTTTAATTTGGGCCTGTTATGTAATTTGAGGCCCGGTTTGAGTATAAAAAGTTCCTAATGACTTATTAATCATTGGGAATTAAGAATTTGAGCCCGAATCACTTCGTTTGAATAAAACCCATGGAGAAAGTTTAGTAATTAACTTACCCGGGGATTTTCTATTAGTCTTAATGTACACTTTATGCCCTCAATTGTCGGAGACCTTCAGAGACACCAACCTCATCATTTATAAACCGATATGGGGACACTAAGTGTGTATTGAGACGGCCCCCCGGTAAGCCACCATACATTGTTAATCGTCTCATTCAAAGTTAGACAAATTATATGTTTTCTCATAAATCATTTTGAAACATAATTGAGCAGTTCATTACATTTGAAATTATCGGTAAGACTACTCATTTGAATTATTTAATTCTGTTCGTTTGTATTTGTTCGGAGTAGTTCTTCTTATCGATTTTGAAATGCATTATTATAATTTGATTTATTTCGATTCAGGTTTTGGAAAGGCACCACTAAGCTTAGGTCACCTAGTTGGGCTGATCACCTGGCTTGTGATCTTTAAAATTATTTGCCAACTGCAGTTTGGATTCTGTCTGTTTGTCCGGCCATGGCAACGGTTCTGTTTCCGGTCCCACGAGTAATGGCAACGGTTCTGATTTCCGTCCCAGTTTATGTGGCAACGGCTCTGTTTGTTCCGGTCCCACGGGTAGTGGCCACGGTTTCTGTTTGCTCTTGTTACTTTGGTAATAGGAGAATTTAGCTAAATGTGGTTTGCCAATATTTTGAATATTTATCAGTTAGTTTGAGATCTTTAAATTTATTTACACCGAAATACTTCATTTGATCTACTCCTTATACATGATTTATTTTTACCAACATTCTTATGATTTTAAACATGATGTTCATAACTTGTATATCAGATCTGTTTTATTCACTTGCCAGACCGTCGTGTCTGATACTTCTCTTGTTTGGTGTCAGATGTCGGACTCGCAGCCCTTGAGGCGGAGTATACGCAGGAGGCAGTAGGGCCTCAGGTGGAGCCCGAGTGGCAACCAAATGATGTCATGTAGACGTCACGTTTGGTTTGGAGTATCGATAACATCTTTTTGGGAAATGACAGTTACTTTTGGGAATTTTGTTTATAGCCTTTGTTGGCTTTGTCAGGGTTGTATAAATTAAACTACTTTTGTTTCACAACTATAATTAACCTTGGTTATGCTATGTATATATTTCTCTTTTGGTATCGAACTTGTACCTTTATCTGTTATATCAAGTTTTATTTTGCTACATGCTTCCGCATAACATTATTATTGATGTGAAATTAATTCTTTGGTTGTGATGGATCGTTTGGGGATCCTCACCGCGGAATCCTGTGGGAAAATAATCAGCGCGTGCGGGAGAAATTTTCTAATCCGTCGCGCCGCGTCCCCCGGATTAAGGACTTGATTATCAGGGCCTCGGTCCGGGGGCGTGACAATTTGTCGCTTCGGCATACCTAAAAGATTCGTCCATGATAACGGACCACAATTCCGTGATCACAGATTCTACAGGTTCTGCGACAAATAAAAAATCCAAAGTTGTCCTTCAACTCCGTACAATCCGGCGGCGAATGGACTGGCAGAGGCCTTCAACAAGACACTCTGCAAAATTCTCAAGAAAATGGTCTCTAGCCACGAAAGGGACTGGGGCGACAAACTATCCGAAGCTTTGTGGGCCTACCGAACCACCGTTCGAGGACCGACCCATAGCACGCCATTCTCCTTGGTCTATGGATGCGAAGCTGTTGTCCCTTTAGAGGTACAAATTCCTTCCTTAAGGGTATCTCTACAAAATGACATGACGCAAGAAAGCAATGTCAAATTAAGACTCCAAGAGCTGGACAATCTCGATGAGAGACGGCTCGAGGCATTCCAAAGCATTGAGCTCTACCAAGCACGCATGGCTGGATCTTTCGAGAAAAAGGTCAGGCAACGCGCCCACAAAAAGGTTGACTTGGTTCTTGCGGTAAAAAGGCCGATGGTTTTCACTCACAAATCCAAAGGCAAATTTGAACCAAAATGGGAGGGACCCTTCGTCATCGACCAAGTCTTCTCCAATGGCGCATACGCACTTCTAAACATGGAAGGTGATAGATGTATGCTGCCCATCAACGGTAAGTTCTTGAAGCGGTACTACCCTTGAAGACTTCCTCCACTGGGTCAGAGCGACGCCTGCAAGGCCAAAGCCTATTTCCAGGTACTTTCTCGTCAAACCCAAAAGGAGTGGATTTGACGAGCAAGTACCTGGAAATAGGCTTTGGCCTTGTAGGCGTCGCTCTGACCCAGTGGAGGAAGTCTTCAAGGGTAGTACCGCTTCAAGAACTTACCGTTGATGGGCAGCATACATCTATCACCTTCCATGTTTAGAAGTGCGTATGCGCCATTGGAGAAGACTTGGTCGATGACGAAGGGTCCCTCCCATTTTGGTTCAAATTTGCCTTTGGATTTGTGAGTGAAAACCATCGGCCTTTTTACCGCAAGAACCAAGTCAACCTTTTTGTGGGCGCGTTGCCTGACCTTTTTCTCGAAAGATCCAGCCATGCGTGCTTGGTAGAGCTCAATGCTTTGGAATGCCTCGAGCCGTCTCTCATCGAGATTGTCCAGCTCTTGGAGTCTTAATTTGACATTGCTTTCTTGCGTCATGTCATTTTGTAGAGATACCCTTAAGGAAGGAATTTGTACCTCTAAAGGGACAACAGCTTCGCATCCATAGACCAAGGAGAATGGCATGCTATGGGTCGGTCCTCGAACGGTGGTTCGGTAGGCCCACAAAGCTTCGGATAGTTTGTCGCCCCAGTCCCTTTCGTGGCTAGAGACCATTTTCTTGAGAATTTTGCAGAGTGTCTTGTTGAAGGCCTCTGCCAGTCCATTCGCCGCCGGATTGTACGGAGTTGAAGGACAACTTTGGATTTTTTATTTGTCGCAGAACCTGTAGAATCTGTGATCACGGAATTGTGGTCCGTTATCATGGACGAATCTTTTAGGTATGCCGAAGCGACAAATGATGTTGGTGCGCAAGAACTGAAGGACTGATGAGGTCTTCATTTCATTGAGTGCAAAAGCTTCTGACCACTTGGAGAAATAATCCGTAGCGGCGAAGATGAAGCGATGACCTTTGCTTGACGGAGGGGAGACAGGACCTATGATGTCCATACCCCAGGCTTCGAAAGGCCATGAAATTGCTGTAGGATGTAGCCATTCTGGAGGCATGTGGACATAGTCTCCATGAACTTGGCATTGTTGGCAGCGTTTAGCAAATTGCATTGCGTCAGCTACCATGGTAGGCCAATAATAACCTAACCTTTTTATCTGATCGTAGAGCTTTGGACCAGCCTGATGAGCTCCACAAAGACCAGCATGTACCTCTTTGAGAGTTTCTTTAGCTTCTTGTTGTGATAAGCAGCGTAGAAGTACTCCATTGTAGGATTTTCTGTAGAGAATCTTTGAAGGAATGTCCAGATGAAAGTCTGGGGTTTGTCTTTGAACACTTACCCGTTCTTTTGGATCTTCAGGCAGGATTCCGAACATAATATAATCAATGAACGGATCCCTCCAGTCGCCGATCGGAGGTCTGAGGATGGAGATCCGACTTCCAACCAGTTGGTGGCACTCAGCAACTGCTTGGTGTGTATTGAGGGGAGGGAGAATCCTTCTCTCCCACACTGTAACTTGCATCTGTTCTCCTTCTTGGACCGCCATAGAGGCGGCGAGTCCAGCCAGGGCATCTGCACGGATGTTTTCGCCTCTACGAATGTGGGTGATATGACAGATGTCAAGTTTTTGCCGAAGTGATTGTGCCTTGTTGTAATAAGGCAACAGATCAGGCTTCCTGATTTCAAATTTCTGATACATCTGGTTGACGATCAGTTGAGAATCCCCGAAGGCTTCTAGCACTGTGATGCCAGATTCGAGGGCGAGTTCCAATCCTACAATCAGGGCTTGGTACTCAGCTGCATTGTTTGAACGTGGTTCCAGTAGCGAGAAGGCGTGTGGAATCATGTATTTGTCGGGACTAACAAAGAGGATGCCAATCCCTGATATTTGATTTCCTTTTTCACTTGTCCTGGTTGCACCGTCGAAGTACATATCCCAGGAAGCATTTGATAAGGAGGCCTCCACGTTGTAGACTGACTCGTCTGGGAGATCATCCCTGAGTGGAGAATCTTCAGGCAACAGATGCTCTGCAAGAAAGTCTGCCAGAGCTTTGTAAGTCCGGGGATCCGAACCCTAGAGGGGGGGGGGTGAATAGGGTGAGCTTCATTTATGACCAATTTTAACCAATTTTAACTTCTTTAAAACAAACTAGTCACAAGTGGTGATTACAAATAAAATGCGGAAGCTTAATAAAAACAATCACCACAAAGCAAGCACCATCACACAAGGATTTATAGTGGTTCGGCCTCAATGCCTACATCCACTACCGGCTTGTGATCCAACACCCCACCGGATTTCCACTATTTATGCTTTTCAATAGGCTAAGCAATAACCTTTACAATATGCTTTTCAAGGCTAAGCAATAACCTTTACAATGATGTTTTTCAAGGCTTAACATCAACCTATGCATTATGCTTTTATAGGTTAAGCAATAACCTCTACACAATGCTTTTCTTAGGCTAAGCAATAACCTTTACAATAAAGAGATTTTTTCTCAAGGTAGTGTCTTCACAAAACACTCTAAGATAATACAATTTAAGCTCAATTTAATTGCCTCTAAAATAGGCGGATATGAAAATGAAAATCTAATACACACACACTATGAATGCAAAGATGAAAGCACATGATGTGTGTGTGTGTGATGTCCTCAATCATTTCGAAAATGAAAGTTCATAAATGTAAGCCTAAGGCTTTTGAAAGTTTTAGCTCATAAAAACATTTATGATTGAGGAAAGAATGCAAGTCACATGTTAAAAGTAACAACTTGTTAATGATATCAAAGAGTCACAAGTTGTATGAAATTAATTAGCTCTAAACATGTGATGCATAAAGATTTCAATCAATTTAACAATGTAGCTTAATATATGTATGCTTTAAAGCATTTGAAAGTGTAAAGCACAAAAATAGAATTGATTGAAATCAAGGGACAAATTACATGTACTTAAAATACAACTTGAAAATGATATACCTATCAAAGCTAAGCAAGTTGTGAAACTTTAAAACAAAAGTACATGTGAAGTTGTTGAATCCAAAACATAAGATATATTTGAAAGTGATTTTCTTATGATGAAAAACAACAACCAAAGATTCAACCAAGTATATGAATCATGTTACATATAATTTCAAAGATTCTTTCATTAACATGATCTACTTAGATTTACCAAATAAAGTACTACTTGGATTGAATCAAATGGTGATGCATCCAAAACAATAGATCAATTCAAAACATAAAACATGTTAAGGATACAACAAATCATAGTTTAACATGATAGAGAAGATTTACCAATAAATAAAGCAAAACATGAAAACATATGATTTGTGTAGTTGTTGAATCCAAAACATAAGATAGATTTGAAAGTGATTTTCTTATAATGGAAAACAACAACCAAAGATTCAACCAAGTATAGGAATCATGTTTACATATAATTTCAAAGATGTTTACAAAAACATGATTTACTTAGATATACCAATTCAAGTACTACTTGGATTGAATCTCAAAGTGTTGCATCCAAAACAATAAATCAAATCAAAACATATATATGTTAAGGACACAACAAATCATAGTTTATCATGCTAGACAAGATTTACCAATAAATAAAACAAAGCATGAAAACATATGATTAAGAAAAGTAAAGCTTACTTAGAGATTTAACTTCATTAATCTAGGCTTTAGCTTTCCAAATGTCCCTTAACCTTCCTTAGCTCATTCCCCTTTGTTTGGCCTCAAAACATCTCAAGGAGGGCCTCTTTGTTCCTCAAAATTTCTTAAGGAATGAGCTTCTTTTTATACCAAAAAATGCCCAACAGCTAGTCCCCGGTCGACCTGGTACACTGTCCGGTCGACCTGGCCTTCAACGGTAAAAAATCTGACCGTTTGAAAGAGAGCCTAACGGCTCTTTCCCGGTCGACCGCCTAGTGTGGCCGGTCGACCGGGTCCATAGGCGCGGTCGACCGGCCAGACTGCGCGGTCGACCCGGGCCTGGGACCAAATTCCCCACAAATTGCATATTTTTTGCATATTTCAAAGTTTTTCTTGAGGGAACTTTTTGGGCCATTAAATCAAGCTTGGAAACATGTTTTAAATCAAACTAAGTGGTTTAAAAACATGAAACACAAAAAGCCTAAAATGATTCAAAACTTTAAAACCAAAGGCTTGCTTGATTTCTAAAAACTCTTTTAAAAAACAAATGCATCCAAGATTAAAACCAAAACATGCATAAATCAATACTTTTACGACTCTTAAAAACAATGCATGTATAAAACATGATTTCAAGATTTCTCAAATCAATGCATATGTGTGCAAATCAAATGATGCTTGAATGATAATGCATCCATCAAATTGTAAATACAAAATCCCTAACAAGCTTGACCTTTGATTGCTTTTTGTGGTACATACCTAATATCAAATTGTGACAGGAGGATAGACCATTTTGCCAGTCGGGCATTGAGGGAACCTACTTTTGTGGCAAGGACCTTCAGGAGATTGATCCTCGAGATCAGGTATACTGTGTTGGACAGCAGATAGTGACGTAGCTTTTGTACAGCAAACATCACTGCGAGACATTCTTTTTCGACTGGAGAGTAGCGATGCTCTGCACCTACCAGCATGCGGCTGAGATAGTATAGAGCAGCTTCTTTTCCCTCATGATTTCCTCGTGCAAGTAGAGCTCCCAAAGAGTGGTCGAGGGCTCTTGTGTACAAGATAAATGGTTTTCCAGTTGTGGGGGCAGTCAGTACTGGAGGTTTGGTCAGGTATGACTTGATGTCTTGGAACGCAGTTTCGCATTCAGCATCCCAGACAAAGTCCACGCCCTTTTAAATTAGGCGGGAGAATGGATTTTGAGTGTCATAGCCCATTTTCTTCATGATAGCTTGCGCCATTGGACTATACAAGGATAGTTATGGCATACCTTCATTTTGGAAAGGCTCAAGCGAAGAGTTTGATGAACAAGCCGCCGACCTGTGGAAAAAGATCGGCTTTTCTTTTGGTGAGGTTGTCGGAACAACGAAGGAAGCTGATGCTGGATCGCCTATGCCAGCAGGTGTCTCCAATGGAGTGAGAGCAGGTTGAGCTTGCTGAGTATCAGCTTGGCTTGACGAAGTGTCGTCTTCTGTCTCTGAATCCGAATCTGTGTCTTGCATAATAGACATAAAGGAGATGACAAACTTGCCCCCAGGCTTTTGTTTGGTCTTCTTCGCCTTGGTAGTGATCACCAGCGGCTTTGAAGACTTGAGGGAGACAACAAAAGGAGATTGGTTGATCTCCTCGGTTTTGCCGGATGGTTGATTTTCTTCCGGTGGTTGCTGGGGAGCCTTGCCTTTATCTTTCTGGAGACTTTCGGCAAAGGATGCTGTTTCTTTCTCCTTTTCTTCATTTTCATCTTTGTACATCTGCGAGTCTGCGAAATGGACTTCTTTGCCTTTGAAAGGCTTTTTGTCCGCAAATACCCGATGTACCAAGCCGTCGTTGCCAACAAACTTGATGCACTGATGAAGAGTTGAAGGAACAACACCACTCTCGTGTATCCAGGGGCGTCCGAGAAGGATGTTGTAGCATGAGGGGGTCTTTATTGCATATACAGTGACTTCAGAGATAAGATCACCGATTTGCAACTTGAACCTAATCTTGCCGATAGGCCTCTGAGCGCTTCCATCGTATCCAAAGATAGACACGGATGTGTGACTCAGCTTGCTAGGCAGGATGCCCAGCTCTTCGAGTGCCGAAGTAGAGATGAGGTTGAGGGCAGAACCCGGATCAATCTGTACTCTGTGTATTGGCATCTCTTTAATGTACCCTGTAAAGTATAAGGGCCGGTTGTGCTTTGTTTCGCCTAGTAGGAGGTCTTCCTTAGTGAAGGCGTTAGTTGCACTTGCTGCTTTTTGAACTGAGAGGCAATCATTGCAAGATCCCTCAGTCTTCTTCTTTTCTCCTTTTGAGGAGGTATTTGATTTTTTAACCCTATAGTCCATTTCAATTTGTAGGACTTGTGGGGCATGCTTGTCGACATCCACATTCAGTCTTTGCAGTTCTGAAATGAGACTATCACGAGTTTGGGGAGACATTCGTAATAAGTCTAGGATGTGCAGACGTGCAGGTATGTGTCTAAAGTGCTCAATCAAGTCGTACTTGAAAGCCTCCTTAGGGCCTGCATTTTCATTAATGTTGCCACTTGGGGAGCTTACATTCCGTCCCGAAGGATTTACAGAAGAAGAAGAAGTTAGATTGTAGTTTTTGTGGTAATTCCGGCCAGAGCGGGTACCTTTACCAACTTCGAGAGCTTCTGGAGACGGTTCTTCATTCGGAAGTCCATCCTCGGGATTGAGGGGCTGATCCTTTTCATTTGCTGAAGATGCTTCCGCGTCAACCTTACCATCTTCAGTGATTGCATTGCATGGAGCATTTTTCGGGAACAAGTCCTGAATAGCGTCTAGCAATTTGTCTTCTTTGTTTACAATTTCATCGGTCCAGACATCACCCATGAGGTTGGGCATCTGGGACCAGTTGACTGGGTAGACTTCATCGGTAGAGACGTCTTCAAGGTAGTCAGCCAGAAGAGGTCTGTACTCTGATGTGACAGTCTCAGAAGACGAAGGTTGAGAAGATGCCATCTCCGAGGTAGTAATATCAGAGGATATACTACCTGATGTAGTATGGGAGTTTGTGGCCTCGGCAGATGAAGCTCCAGAGGCGCTGTCGTCTCGAACTATCGCATTGCAAGCAATAGGAAACGTCTCCGTAACGAATTGTTGGGAGTCAGATTCATCCTCTGATGTAAGGGGATCATCCACCCAGCAGTTTTCTTCATTTTCAGGAGTTACTGGAGGGGACTCCTGTAGATTTTCCGGGACTACCGGTTCTGGATTGCGATGAAGCTGATTGATGTGATCTTGTCCTCGCTCTATGGCAAGATGTTGCAAGATCCTTGCATATTCTTCGAGATCAGGCATAGGGGCCAGATCTTCTTCTTCATCTACTCCTTGTAGTTCCTCCTGATCGGGTTCTACCGGAGCATTGGCAGGTGCTGTGTCAACAGCATTTTTTCAGAGCAACCTCTTGGTCTCCTTCATCATCAGACCAAGATCCCTGTGGTTGTAAAGGGTTATACCAGATCACCGGCATTAGATGGGATTCAGGGATCCATTCCTCGTCGGAGAGGTATTCTCCTGTTTCGAGGGATTCCTCCCATTCATCGGTGTCACTGGCGGTGTCACTGGACTCGTACCCATCCATGGGGAATCCAACTACTGAATTGCAAGAGTATGATGCCCCCTGCATGTCTTCAGTCTTTAGTAGTGATGGCATGAAATCACGGAGGGTGAATTTCCTTGCCGGCCTCGAAGTCTCGGAAGGAGACTTTTCTGCTGCCCCCAGTGAGGGGGTAGGGGAAGTTTCTGTCTTTTCAGGAACTTCTTGTTTTGGTTGAGCTTTCTCCTGCTGTTTAAGCTTACGGAGTTGTCTCCTGGCTTGCCTTCGCTGTTGAGCGGTCGGCTTTGTTTTGACGATCTCCCAGTTTTCATCTTCCAGGAGATCGGGATGTACCCATATGGACTGTCCATCTGGTGTTGGGACACGGGACTAGCTCTTGGGATGTTGGAGCCATTTTTATCACCTTGAAGGAAGTAGTGACCTTCTTCTTTGGTGACTTTTGTGTTTGTCCATATGACACCATGTTGACGGAGGCAGACCCATAGTTTTTTATCAAAGGTGATGACTCCGTTTTTCCACATCTCGTTGATCTTTTCTCTCACAACGAAGCATTGGTTGAGAGGATGCGAGATCATCTGGTGGTATGGACAGTACCGGGGATCGTTGGTTTTGCCAACATCTCCTGGTCTTTTGGGTTCGGGCAGGGTGAGCTTCCCGTTTGCCAAGAGAGCCTCGAAGATTTCTTCGACATCTTCATCGAACGGGTATTTCTTTTCTACTCGTTCTTTGAAGGCATCAGAGAGTTCAGGTCTCTTACCTGCACCTTTGTTTTCAGCTTTCTTTGGTGGCTGCGGAGCTGACTTGGTTTGCACATTGAGAACCTCCTTTTTCTTTTGCTTCGAGGTTGCAATGGCAGTCGGCTCTTTCTTTGATGATTTCTGACTGCTGAGGTCTTTGATCACCGTCTCAGCCTCCATTGATGCTTCTAGGAGTTCTCCCAGATTCTTTGATTTGTTGCCGATAATCATGGAGCGTATCTTTGCTCTCATGTTGTTACGGCAGATGTCGACCAGCGACGTTTGTGGCAGTACGTCTGAACATTTGTACGCCATTGCCTTCCACTTGTGAATGTAGTCATATGTCGACTCATTCTCTCCCTGTTTTAGGCTGCAGAGTTGAGCCATAGTCACAGGATGATCCTCACCTTTGAAGTGAGTTAGGAAGCGTGTCTCCATCATGGCCCAGTTTTGGATAGAGTCCTCCTGAAGAGTGGAGTACCAATCAAAGGCCGTACCTTTTAGGGTACTTGCGAAGAGACGGATCTTGAGGGCGTCTTGATCCGCGATGGCTCCCGTCAGGATCTTGAAATGGATGACGTGTTGTCTGGCCGAGCCCTTCCCCGTATATGTTTGGAGAGTGGGCTGTTTGAATTTGGTAGGAAACGGTACCGAGTCCATCCATAAGGGATATGGCGGCTTGATTCCATGTTCCTTTAGTGAATCCTCTTCTTTTGCTTTGGCGAGGATATCGTCAACGTCCTTTTTGGTAAGGGCGCGTGACTCATTTACCTCCTCTTCGTGGTGACTTGGAGGAGCTTCATTATTTGGTGGATGTTGGAGGGTAAGAAGTAAGTTCTCCATAAGAGCTTCTATCCTCTGCTGTCCCTGCTCCAGCTGCTGGATGCGTGCGGCTACATCATCTTGCGGCGGAGGTTGCTCAGCATTTGTGACTAAGACGTTCATCCTTCGAGAGTCGAATGAGGATATCGTCTTGGTGGCTGAGCTGGAGCTCATTCTTTTGGATGAAGAGCTCGAAGAGTGATTACTCCGGTGTCCTTGACTTGAAGGAGTGGGAGAATCTTCTCTATGTTTTCGCGCCCGGGAGACGCTGCGAGTCACCGGTCGCTTGACATGGATTTTTGTTGCTGACTTCTGGCGCCTTCTGGTTTTGCCAACCATATGGACAGTAGCAACTTGGTTGGGTGCATCTTTTTCGACCCATTTTTGAGAGACCTGGAGCGTGGAGTGCTGAACTCTTTGCTTCTCCAGTCTCTTTTGCCGATACGCCGCGCGGCGTCGCATGCGACGAGCAATTTGAGCTTCAGTTAGCTCGGGCTGTGCTCTAGCCACGAAAGAGGTGGTCCCTCGCGCGCAGCAGCCGAGCTTGTCTTCTTTGTAGTTTTGGCAAGGACAGGATTTGGATGCGGTCCTTAGCCTGTCGCAGCGAAGCTTTAAATTTGGCGAGCTCGGCCCCTGTTGAGATGAAGGGCCGAGTTGCAGGAATACGGGCCTTGACAGATTCTTGTTGAGGCCTGATGATGCACGATTTGATCTTGGGCTTATAGGAATAAGCCGGCTCGCGCTGGGTGGATTTGGTTTGGTGGAGGGCTGGTTTCTCCTCTTTCGTGTACGAGAGAGGGTAGAACCGGTTCTCCTTGAGTGGGGCCAGGTATGCTGGCCTTGCAGATCTTTGGGACCTTCTTTGTTTTGGAGAAGGTCTTGGAGACCAAGTCTTGAGGTAGACCTGGTTTTTTGCAGGCTGAGATTTCGCGAGGTTGTCGCGGGCTTCAGTCTTCTTGGCAGTTGCCCTTGGTGTCACAGTAGTGACGAGCCCAGGGGCTGTTCTCCGCTTCTTGGCAGGAGTTGTTTCTTCTGCGGGAAGTGGGAAAGGTCCTAGCGACCCAAAGATGATGGACCGGGGAGAGGAGGTCTACCCGGTGTCTTGTGCGTTGCCGAAGGAAGTGACACTTCGGCTGCTGGCAAGGCGCTTAGGAGCGCTTTTGTTTTGCTTCTCTTGAAGCATCAGTTGGTACTTGTTCTCGTCGAAGGTGATTGTTAGCGAAGCTGCCATTGTTAGTTTTTGAAAAAACCTTTCTGAAACAAGACCGGATCCATTAGTAATCACAAGAATGTAGTGATCATAAATGGAAATAAACTATGGTTTTTTCTTTTCAATTTGCTTGAGGGGACAAGGCCCGGCCCAAGCAAAATGAAGAAGGCAAAACGCCATAGAGTATACAATTGTTCTAAACGCGAGTATGAAAGACTCAGAGTGAGCGTTCCAGTGACTGCTAGAAGCAATTGTGAACCTTAATTCAGATTACCGAGGAACGAGGCTCACTCGAGGTAAAATGATATAAGGTTGGGGTACAAATGTGTCGGTCGCGAATACAGTAGACCCAAGAGGGCGTACTAGCACCGCTAGGCACAGATGTTGTAAATCGCATCCTTGAAATGGACACGAGATGGGATTTTTCGAAAGGTCAAGGTTGGGTTCATAAAAGAGAGCAAATGGCACTCCGATCCGAAAACGTGCTCAACATTTCTGCGAGCACAGAGTCCGAAAAGGAAATAACCAGAATTTCTCAAATCTGGACCTAACAATGACGGAAGTTTTTTTTTTTTAGAAAAGTCAGGATCAGATTCATCAAAGAGAGCAAATGACGTTCCAACCCAAACACGTGCTCAACATTTCTGCGAGCACAGTAATCCGAAGAGGAAGAGGTCAAGATTTCTCGACTTTGAACCCAAACGTGACAGAAGTTTTTTTTTTTTTTTTGAAGATTTTTTTTTGAAAGTCAGTATCGGATTCATCAAAGAGAGCAAATGATGTTCCAATTCAAACACGTGCTCAACATTTCTGCGAGCACAGAGTCTGAAAAGGAAGAGATCAAGATTTCTCAAGTTTGAACCAAAAATCGACGATTTTTTTTTTTTTTTTTTTTTTTTTTTTTTTAGGGTTTGAGAATACCTCGAGTTCTCACGATTCGTTCTTATGAAACCAATGTTGATAGATCAGCCCCCAGGTAAGGGTAGGATTACTTAATGAACCCGTTTGGAGGACCCTTACCTAGAACAGCCTAGCTGTCTCCACACTCTGGACAAGGCTTTTCTTAGATCAACGTCGATTAAAGAACGCAATCGGTAAAACTTTCGTGTTCTCAAATGCTCCCCCCCTTTTTTTTGTTTTTTTTTTTTTTTTTTTTTTTTGTGGACTCATCAGAGAGAGCGAATGGTCCGTTCCCCGTCTGAACAGGGGCTCAAACAATTTCTGCGAGCCCTAAGTCAGAAAGGAAAAGAATACCAAAGTTTCTCAAATTTGGATCCAAAAGAGAGAAGATTTTTGAAATTTTTTTTTTTGGAAATCTGACGAGTTTGAAATCAGAATTTCTCAAATTTTTTTTTTTTTTGGTGGACTCATCAGAGAGAGCGAATGGTCCGTTCCCCGTCTGAACAGGGGCTCAAACAATTTCTGCGAGCCCTAAGCCAGAAAGGAAAAGAAAATCAAAATTTCTCAAATCTGGATCCAAAAGAAAGAAGATTTTTTTTTTTTTTGAAAATCTGACAAGTTTGAAATCAGAGTTTGAAATTTTTTTTTTTTTTGAACTCATCAAAGAGAGCAAACGGTCCCTTTCCCAATCTGAAAACGTGCTCAAACATTTCTGCGGGCACTGAGTCCAAAAGGGAGGAGATCGAGATTTCTCAGATCTGAATTCAAAGAACAAGAGAAGATTTTTTTTTCGAGAAGGAGAAAGATTGGAAATAGACTTAAAGAAAGAAATTTCCAAAAAACAAAATCCCATCTCATTTTTTTTTTTTTTATGCAAGATTCAACATTGGCCACCAACTAGAAAGGTGCCAAAGAATCTAAGTTCATGTTCTCAAATGAACGTGTCCCACCGGGTGTGCCAGCTTGATGGACCCGATTTCTTCCCTCTCTCCCGCTGCCTCCGCCCCGGGTCTTTTCGGGGTGCGGCGGAGGGGTGGAGAAGAAAAGATAAAGGGTTTCAACATCTTTTTTTTTTTTGTACGGGTATGCCAATTTCACTTTTCTACTTGGAATTTAGGAATGGTGATCCGAAGATCCACCTTCACAAGTAGAAAGGGGAAATGAAACTTTTTCTAGTTTTCCATTGCACACATATTTTAAGAAAGAGAGACAAAGGGTTTTTTTTTTTTGAATGCCGTGAAAGGCGATTTCATTTGTTGCCGTGAAAGGCGATTTTGCCGTAAAAGGCGATTTACAAGTCTCATCCATTACGAAAGACAAGAATTGTGATTTTTGTCTCTAAAAGAAAAATAAAGTACAATAGAAATCAAGAAAAGGAATCTGACTTCTCATTCGATTGTGGGGACACGTTCAGATTGACGGTCGCGAGTCATGTATGGGCTCCTCCATCGTCCATGCAGATGAGAACACGATGCTTGGATTCTTGGCTCGGCTTTCTAACCTCAGATTTTTAAAGGACAAAGACTAAGAGAAGGTCTTATGTCCGATAAAAAGCTAAGTAAACGGGCTGAAAAGCCACGTTTTAGCCTTGTTGGTAGAAGAAGGGATGTCCTTGGGGGGGTGGCCCCCCAAGGGTGCTTCAATCACCTTGTAGTTGTTCTTGCAGCAGAGTTTCTTTTCTTCAAATTGGCAGAGGTTCTTCTGATTTCTCTGGATTTTCCGGGATTTTCCGAGCAATTTTTCTGGACCTTCTCCTTGGAAAAGCCCTCCTATTTATAGGCTTTTGGTGGCCATTAGGAGGGTTTATGAGCATTTAATACATTAATGCTCATAATGGGAGGAGTTACAAGTTTTAAATGATTTGTTTTGTAACTCCTTTTTCCTTGAATTTGATTGGTCGATGGAGATTAATGAGCCTTTGATTGCATTTAATCTCCATCATGTGAGGAGTTTCGTGGCTTTAATGCCATAAATCATTGGATTTGTAACTCCCATTTGCTTGCTTTTGATTGGGCCGTTCAAAATAATGAGTTAATGACCGCATTAACTTGTCATAAAATGGGTCATTTATTCTCATTAATTGGCCGCCAAGTCGCTTGAAGAGTCGCGGGCCGCGCCGCGCCTTTTGGAATTCTTCCTGCGATGATCGCCGGTGGATCCACATGTTGTTTGATGTCGGATGGCGATGCAATTTCAGACATTGGTTAATGTCAACGCGCCGGCAACATCTGTCCTGTCTATTTCACGATCGGGCGGGCAGAAAGTGTGCTTTCTTTGTCGGCCGGTTAGCGATTTCGAGGCATCTAATGATCATCCAATGATTTCGGCGGCGAATCCGTGATGTTGACGAAGATCGACGGATTTCATGCACGAAAAATCAGATTTTGGAAAAATCACAGGGGCCAATCAACTCGAAACGCGAAAAGGACCCGAAAAAGTGGGTTTCCGGCGACTTTTGGGTCGCCGGAAATTCCATGGTCGCCGGCGACCATGGGGCTGGTGACCATGGGCCATGGTCGCCGGCGACCATGGGCCAAGGTCGCCGGCGACCATGGGCCTTGGGCCCATTTTTTGGCCGCCTTCCGGTCGCCGTATCTTCGCCGTTTTTCGCTCTTTTTCGATGCTTTTTCTTCCTGTGTTTTTCTTGACATTTCCCCTCATTTATTGGCCTGTTTTCCTTGGAGAAATCCCGTCGAGAAGCCACGGAAATCGGAGCACAAAGTTTCCTATTTTTCTGGAAAGCCGAAGACTTTGTTGTGCGGTTTTGCCGATTTTTTGTCAAGCGTTGAAACTAGGCCAAACGATGTCAGAATGACCTGAAATTCGACGTGGAGCTTCTTGAGCATTAGATAGGACCAACCATAGGCTTTGGTTTGAGTTTTGAAGTCTTTTGGGGCCCCGCAAACGCTTGCCTTAATTTTGCCATGAGAGAAATGCCGAGCTTTGACTCGTGGTCAACCGATGTCCGATTGACCTGAAATTTGACAGGGAGCCTCCTGAGTAGTAAGTAGGACCAACCATGGGCTTTAGTTTGGGTTTTGAAGCCTTTTGGGGTCCCGCAAACGCTTGCCTTAATTTTGCCATGAGAGAAATGCCGAGCTTTGACTCGTGGTCAACCGATGTCCGATTGACCTGAAATTTGACAGGGAGCCTCCTGAGTAGTAAGTAGGACCAACCATGGGCTTTAGTTTGGGTTTTGAAGCCTTTTGGGGTCCCGCAAACGCTCGCCTTGATTTCATCTCGAGGAAAGTGCCGAGCTTTGAAACTAGGTCAAACGATGTCCGTTTGACCTAAAATTTGACAGGGGACCTATTGGAGTCATTTTGAGACAATCCATTAGCTCCAATTTGGATGCCATGATTCCGGGGTGCTCCGCCGCCGATAGGCCTATTTTTGCTTCCCGAGAGTTGATGAAGGGTCAAACGTCGTCCGTTTGACTTGAAATTTGGCAGGGGGCCTTTTGGAGGTATTTTGAGACCATCCGTAGGCTCTGATCGAAGTTTTGAAGTCTTCGACATTGTCGCTGCCGGGAGCTCTTGTCTGCCTGTCGGAGGAGTGAAGTTAGGCCAAATGATGTCGAAATGGCCCGAAACTTCATGTGTACCCCTCTTTTGGCTGCTTTGAAGGATCTTGCAGTTTTTGTTTGATTCTGACAAGATCTGGTGCTTGAAGCGGCGCCTTCCTATTTATGGCAGGATGTGGCTCCATGTAGCTTTTGGTGTTGAAGGGACATAGTGACATTTTTGGTGTCAACAGACTCAAAGCAAATGAATAGATAGAAACTTGAGTTCATCAATGTCTCAGGATTGAGAGCCTATTGTTAGGGAATTATGAGAGCAAACCTTAAACTTCAGACAGTATTCCATAAGGTACATCTCATGGTCCTTCAATACATCTAATGTACCAGCACCGTGATCCAGAATCTTACATTCTGATGATCGAGACAAATCACACTATCTTATAGTGATCAAAGCGCTGCAACCTTATCAGATGAGATGCCCAGTCTCATCACCGGTTGTGAAGAAGTTTAAGTATAAGATTTGTGACAAATGTCTCCTGTGTGTGGATCTCATCCATACACATATATCACATCTAATATACTAATGGGACCCGGTTCATCTCATGAACCATTTATGTCATATGTATTGGTCACGTGCATTAAGTAGTAAAACACCATTCATCTCAAGAAAGGAAAGCATGATATTATTGATAAATAAAGAAATTAATCAATTTATTACATCATCTGATGGATTGAGTCCATACAATCTAACACACGATTCCCATAAATACGGGATTCCGGCTGCGGAACCGGACACGCACGATGTGTAATAAATATACGACTAATCTGCAGTTAGTTCACATGTTTAAGGACCCCCAGACAGTGGATCAGACTGATAGGGCAGTCCAAGCTCTGTGGTGTTCACTTGAGTTCATGAATGCACAAAACACGCAAAACACGATTCAAACATATCGAAAAAAAAGGGGAAATCACTTGTCACAACAAGACAAGGCACGACTAGCAAAATGCATAATATATATGCTCACAACTTAATAAGTGATCCCCATTTAATACTTGAAACATATCTTAGAACGGCTTAAATACTTGACTTCAAAACGAGTACACGATATGACTTGCGGTATTAATCAACGTTCAAAACACGATAATTTCATTAAGTACATGCTTAGGCTATTCATTGACCCTTATGTGATTGGAACTCTATTATTAAAATACAAAGATTGGTGTCCCCGAAGTTGGTACATATCATGGAGTTCCATTCACACATTGTCAAGTTAAAGTCCTTATTATAGCCTAGTTTTCAAATTTTTAAGAATATGCAAATGGGCAAAAATCCTCTAAAAAAGGGGAAATTCCAGTTGGGCCGGTCGACCTGGCCCTTGGTCGGTCGACCGCATACACAGTGAGCCCGGTCGACCGGCGAAGACCCGGTCGACCTGCAGTTGTAAATTTAATTCAGTGCACAGTGTTTTGGTCAGGTTCCAGAGAACCTGACCCTGTGTCGCCGGTCGACCGCGCCCCCTGGCCGGTCGACCACGTGAACTGCAGAAACAGTAATTCCCGCAGTGCAGCAGGTCATCCAATTGGGACCAAACCCAGTGTGCCCGGTCGACCGCGCCCCTTGGCCGATCGACCGCGTGAACTGCGGAAACAGAACCCAGTTCTGATTTCTTCAATCAGTGGTCCATCCATTCTTCCCTTTCTTTTCTACATTCTTTCCAACCTAATTAGTAAATTTGATACATGAATATAACATGCTATCAAGGCTCACAATGGTGCATTTATTTCAAACTTAAACAAGCCATTAACATAGAAACCCATTTCATAATCCTTCAAACCCATTCTTATCAAAACAAATCCAAACTTCAACAAAAGCAAGGCTTAATTAAAAGTGATGAAAATCTGAAAGTTTGGAAAGCTATTTGGCATGCTTGCATTTTCTAAAGTAAGATCACAACATGAAAATCTAATAAAACCAAGCATTAATACCAAATGACTGTTAGATTGTATGGACTCAATCCATCAGATGATGTAATAAATTGATTAATTTCTTTATTTATCAATAATATCATGCTTTCCTTTCTTGAGATGAATGGTGTTTTACTACTTAATGCACGTGACCAATACATATGACATAAATGGTTCATGAGATGAACCGGGTCCCATTAGTATATTAGATGTGATATATGTGTATGGATGAGATCCACACACAGGAGACATTTGTCACAAATCTTATACTTAAACTTCTTCACAACCGGTGATGAGACTGGGCATCTCATCTGATAAGGTTGCAGCGCTTTGATCACTATAAGATAGTGTGATTTGTCTCGATCATCAGAATGTAAGATTCTGGATCACGGTGCTGGTACATTAGATGTATTGAAGGACCATGAGATGTACCTTATGGAATACTGTCTGAAGTTTAAGGTTTGCTCTCATAATTCCCTAACAATAGGCTCTCAATCCTGAGACATTGATGAACTCAAGTTTCTATCTATTCATTTGCTTTGAGTCACCAATGAGTGAGGCCAACTGTAGGTCAACACCTCTGTGTCTTGGGTACGTGGTAGTAGGACTGTGGGAACATCCAATGGTCAAGATGGAATCTATCTATATTATCTCCTTGCGCCAATTAATGGATTTATCATTAGTAAGTGCGCACCCATCTCGATTAAGAGTTAATTGGATGGTTCTGATGATCACTGTGATTAATTGGGGCGCAAGGATAATAAGATGTGGATTTAAATTGATGGGACAATATTAGTCCAGTTGATCCATGGATATTGATAGAGGGGCTTAATTGTGGTAATCGGGAAGTTTAGGGTCTTCATTGTAATTTATTCCTAGGACTGGAGTGCAATTGCATTTATATAGTGGTGTTATTTGCAATTAACTGTGGGCCCGGATTGCACATGAGATGTGGGGTCACGTGTCCCAGTTGGAGCCAGCTTTCTATGGAATCCCTAGTGGTCCCCACGCTAGCCCAAGTTATTAGAAAGATACTAATCCTACTAGAACTCTAAGATGAAGGAATTAGGAAGTTACTATTTCTATTTGAAGTGGGACTTCTAATAGTAGTAATAGTAAGGTTACTATTTTGTGTAGAAGTAAGACTTCTATTTCAATTAGTACAAGAGAAGGAGGTTGCTTAATGCTATAAAAGGAGTAACAAAGGGCTGGGATAGATACAATCTTGGAAAAACGTCCAGCCCCCTTTGTGCAAGAGTTGCACATACTTCTCTTCTCCTTCTAGTTCTCTTCTAGTTTCGTTTAGAGCTTCTAGTTGTTTTCTGTAGGAGATCCCACCCATCTCCTATAGAGAAGAGATCTGGTATCGGTCATAGCGTGGAAGGCTAAGAGGGCTTGGAGATCCAAAGTTGTTTTCTTCTCCATCAAAGCACAACCGGACAGCAAAGATATAATCTGCTTCTCTATCTTTTGTAGATTATATTTGCATGGTGTTGCTTGCATTATTGCTGTACATGGTATATGAGTATGAGGGATTGCATCCTGGATATAGTTAATGGCCTTATGGGCGTTTGATCCCTGATTCAAGTGGGTGAAAAGTTTTGAAATCGCATCAACGAGGCCCACCTATTTCCAACAATGACAAGTCCATGAACACACATGCACAACAACTTAAATAGATTACTTGCCTTGGCCAAATGAAAACAAAACTCTTCTCCAAGCACTCCTACTCAAGAGCCAAGCCAAGAGCTACAAAAAAAATCCCATGAAACCCATTCAAAAACTCACCCAAAAATGCAACCAAACAACCCATTTCGAAATGGGTGCTACAAGTTAGAAAAACATGATCTTTAGGAGTAAAAAGAACTCCATCAAAGAGATGGGTTGAAGCTCTTACCTAGAGGTGCCCAAACAAGATGCAAAGAAGGAAATGGAGATCTTTCCCAACAAGAAACTTCAAGAAAATGGTATCAATGGAAAGCTTGGCTTGAGGGGAAGAAGATGATGGTTTTAGAATTCCATTTGGAGGCTCCTAGCTCATGCATTCAAGAAGAGAAGAAGAAGAGGAAAAGAGGGTTTTTGAACCTAGGTCAAGAAAAGCTGCTGAGATTTGTGGAATGAGGAAAAGGAGAAGGGAAAGTAGCTTAAGTGCTTGTCAAGTGGGTCCCTTAAGTGCAAATCTTGCATGAGTAAAAACATGGTCTTGCGGGCCTCAAATGAAATCGACGAAGAAGGATAAAACGATTCTTCAAATATCTAGTTTCCGAAAAGTATATTTTTGACGTGGTTTTGGGATCTCGAAAATTGTGTCCAGATTTGAGTGTGAAAAGGCTATTCTACCCCTTTTGGTCCAAAATTTGAGTTTCTGGGCTACGAACACAAACGGGCTAAACACGAAAGTTGTACATAATCATAAAACCAATCAAATGAAATGAAAATCACGATTAACACAAAACCAAACACGATATTCCCATGCTTGCACATACACCCAGGCCTTCCTGAGTGTGTCTAGTTAACACTAAACGTTCTCAAAACTCTCCAAAGCTATAACCATGACTAAAACTAATCATACCCTAACCCACGATAACTAAACCCAATTAAGACAAAGCAAACACTATTGGGTTAATCCTGGGTTGGGGTTTGACACTCTGGTTAAACGGAATTGAAGCTAGTTAAAAATGGTTAATTAAGTTAACGATGGTTTATGACCAAGTGGAATGGAATGAGCTTATTTAGCTTATATAAGCTTATAAATTGCACATAAGTCCTATTCATTTTTCTCATTTCCAAGTCAAGCCAAACACAAGATCACCTAATCTAATTCTCGTCAAACGACTTCGTGTCTTTTATGAAAGTTAATGTACTCATCGAGATACACGTGTTGGTATCACGAGTTTCCATATACAACAAAATACGTACGAATTCATATTTATGAAAAAGTTCTCAATTCTCTTAGTTTGAGTCTAAAACTCATTCAATTAATTCAATTGCCTTCCTTATCAATTCATTAAGCCTAATCCACTCAATTTAAGTGAATTCCATTCCACTTGGTCAAAAACCATCGTTAACTTAATTAACCATAGTTAACTAGCTTCAATTCCGTTTAACCAGAGTTAATCTCAATTAACTCGTTTAGGCTGCTGTTGCTGCCTTGGCTGTTGCCTCTGCCATTGACGTTGCTGTCCTTGACGTTGAGGCTGTGGTTGCTGTTGCCTAGGAGGAGCCGGCAAGGCTAATCTCTGTGGAGGAGCAGGAAGTGCTGCTTGATTCTGAGCAGGCTGCTGATACGGTGCTTTCACATCTCTCCTTGCCTTAGGACAATATGCCATTTTGCGTTCCATAGAACCACAAACTAAGCATGCACCAGTAGTCCTCCAACACAACTCAGTCCTGTGAGTTTTCCCACAAGTATCAAAGACTGGTTTATTTTCTCTCCTCTCACTCTTCTCATCCCTTGGATTGGAGCGTTGTCTCTGCCTCTTGTGCCTAGACTGTCCTCCTTTCTTGTTCCCCTCACTATCTTTCTTGGTGATCGCCGCTCCTGCTTCCTTTTCTCTCTGTACTTCCTCTGCTATATATGCCCTATCAACGACATCATCACACGTCGTAGGCTTCTGCCCAGCCAATACGATCGTCTTGTATTCCGGATTTAAACAAAGGAGGAATCTCTTCACTTTCTTCGCTTCAGTACCTACCAACTCGGTAGCATGCTTAGACAACTGTAAGAAAGTATGAACATATTCAGCCACATTCAAACAACCTTGTTTCATGTTCAGGAATTCCGATTCCTTCTGTTGCTGCACATGTTCTAAGACAAACTTCCTTTGAAACTGTTTCTTGAAAGCTTCCAATATTCCTTCAGATGGCATTGCCTGAAACTTATCCTTGACACTTTTCCACCATGTATTTGCTCCCCCTCTAAACATAGTAGAGGTAAGTAACACTTTCTGCTTTTGAGTGGAGACTACTGTCTCAAACAGATCTTCAATATGGTCCAGCCACTTATCAGCCTGTATCATACTTTCACTCCCATGGAACCCGGTGGCCCCTCTCTTTTATGAATTTATACGTATTTGCTATATATGGGAAACTCGTGATGCCAACACGTGTATCTTGACGAGTACATTAACTTTCATAGAAGACACGAAGTCGTTTGACGAGAATTAGATTAAGTGATCTCGTGTTTTGACTTGAATTGGAAATGAGAGAAATGAATAGGACTTATGTGCAATTTATAAGCTTATATAAGGTAAATAAGCTCATTCCATTCCACTTGGTTAATTAAGTTAACGATGGTTTATGACCAAGTGGAATGGAATGAGCTTATTTAGCTTATATAAGCCTATAAATTGCACATAAGTCCTATTCATTTCTCTCATTTCCAATTCAAGCCAAACACAAGATCACCTAATCGAATTCTCTTCAAACGACTTCGTGTCTTTTATGAAAGTTAATATACTCGTCGAGATACACGTGGTGGTGTCACGAGTTTCCATATACAACAAAATACGTACGAATTCATATTTATGAAAAAGTTCTCAATTCTCTTAGTTTGAGTCTAAAACTCATTCAATTAATACAATTGCCTTCCTTATCAATTCATTAAGCCTAATCCACTCATTTAAGTGAATTCCATTCCACTTGGTCATAAACCATCGTTAACTTAATTAACCATAGTTAACTAGCTTTAATTCCGTTTAACCAGAGTTAATCTCAATTAACTCGTTCAGGCTGCTGTTGCTGCCTTGGCTGTTGCCTCTGCCATTGACGTTGCTGTCCTTGACGTTGAGGCTGTGGTTGCTGTTGCCTAGGAGAGCCGGCAAGGCTAA
>QPKB01000514.1:0-28573 GCA_003546025.1 Camphora micrantha
TGCGACCCCAGACCGGGTCAAGGGGCCTAATCTTGGATCGAGACAAAGTTGAAGAATGATATAATGGTATAATATATGGTTGGTATCATAGAACCTACAATGCGTACACGTGTCAATAAGGAACATAGTATTACCTGTGCACGTGATTCCCCACAGGTATCCGCGGTGAGGATGTCACAACAACATAAAAATTTCTTTTATATGAGGAAGCGTGTGGCAAATCTAATTCACACCTTTATATCCCAAATAACAAGACTGATAACACATTTATATAACAGAATATTAGAGTGAGCAATGATCATTAGTACTTTCCCAAAAATAACGTTAAAGTTTATACAAAAGATCAGTTAGTTTTTCACTCCCCAAAAGAATAAAGGCCAACAAAGGCCAATACATCTCAAAATAGTGACCCAAAAGAATGGTTAATCACAATCCCCAAAAAGGGTCGTAACTCAAGTAACTGAATGCCCAGACAACATCATCGGCATGCCACTCAACTAAACGTTGTTGTACACCGACCGCCTCCTCAGGCTCCTTTTTAAGATAACCGGCAACTAGACCAGAGTACCAAAGTAATGGATCAGACACGACGGACTGGCAGGTGTGATGGACCCGATTCTTCCCTCTCTCCCGCTGCCTCCGCCCCGGGTCTTTCGGGGTACGGCGGAGGGGAGGAGAAGAAAAGATAAGGGTATCAACATCTTTTTTTTTGTACGGGTATGCCAATTTCACTTTTCCACTTGGAATTTAGAAACGGTGATCCGAAGATCCACCTTCACAAGTAGAAAGGGGAAATGAAACTTTTTCTAGTTTCCCATTGCACACATATTTTAAGAAAAGAGACAAAAGGTTTTTTTTTATATGCCGTGAAAGGCGATTTCATTTGTTTGCCGTAAAAGGCGATTTTGCTGTAAAAGGCGATTTACAAATCTTATCCATTATGAAAGACAAGAGTTGTGATTTTTGTCTCTAAAAGAAAAATAAAGTACAGTAGAAATCAAGAAAAGGAATCTGACTTCTCATTCGATTGTGGGGACACGTTCAGATCGACGGTCGTGAGTCATGTATGGGCTCCTCCATCGTCCATGCAGATGAGAACACGATGCTTGGATTCTTGGCTTGGCTTTTTAACCTTAGATTTTTAAAGGACAAAGACCAAGAGAAGGTCTTATATCCGATAAAAAGCTAAATAAACGGGCTGAAAAGCCACGTTTTAGCCATGTTGGTAGAAGAAGGGAGGTCCTTGTGGGGGTGGCCCCCCAAGGGTGCTTCAATCACCTTTTGGTGGTCTTTGCAGCAGAGTTGCAGGAGTTCTGGATTTTCCGGGCAATTCTCTGGATTCTTTTTCCATTCTTCGTCTCCTTTTTTCTGATCCTCCTTTCCCTTTGGAATGCCCTCCTATTTATAGGCCTTTGGTAGCCATTTAGGAGGGTTTATGAGCATTGAATGCATTAATGCTCATAATGGGAGGAGTTACAAGTTTTAAAGTATTTGTTTTGTAACTCCTTTTTCCTTGAATCTGATTGGCCGATGGAGAATAATGAGCTACTAATTGCCTTTAATCCCCATCATGGGAGGAGTTTCATGGCTTTAATGCTATAAATCCTTTGACTTGTAACTCCCATTTGTTTGCTTTTGATTGGGCCGTCCAAAATAATGAGTTAATGACCGCATTAACTTGTCATAAAACGGATCATTTA
Organism: Camphora micrantha; assembly: GCA_003546025.1. NCBI lineage: Eukaryota > Viridiplantae > Streptophyta > Magnoliopsida > Laurales > Lauraceae > Camphora > Camphora micrantha. Next base: position 1,701 of record QPKB01000514.1, read on the forward strand.
ACCTCATTAATTGGTCGCCAAGTCGCTTGAAGAGTTGCGGGCCGCGCCGCGTCTTTTAGAATTCTTCTTGCGATGACCGCCGGTGGATCCACATGTTGTTTGATGTCGGATGGCGATGCAATTTCAGACATTGATTAATATCAACATGCCGGCAACATCTGTCCTGTCGATTTCACGATCGGGCGGGCGGAAAGTGTGCTTTCTTTGTCGGCCGGTTGGCGATTTCGAGGCATCTAATGATCATGCAATGATTTCGGCGGCGAATCCATGATGTTGACGAAGATCGACGGATTTCATGCACGAAAATCAGATTTTGGAAAAATCACAGGGGCCAATCAACTCGAAACACGAAAAGGACCCGAAAAAAAGGGTTTCCGGCGACTTTTGGGTCGCCGGAATTCCATGGTCGCCGGCGACCATGGGCCTTGAGCCCATTTCTCGGCCGCCGTTCAGTCGCCTTTTCTTCGCCGTTTTTCGATCTTTTTTCATTCTTTTTTCTTTTGTATTTTTTCTGACATTTCCCCTCATTTATTGGCCTGATTCTCTTGAAGAAAACCCGACGAGAAGCCACGCAAATCGGAGCACAAAGTTTCCTATTTTTCTGGAAAGCCGAAGACTTTGTTGTGCGGTATTGCCGATTTTTTGTCAAGTATTGAAACTAGGCCAAACGATGTCGGAATGACCTGAAATTTGACGTGGAGCTTCTTGACCAGTAGATAGGACCAACCATAGGCTTTGGTTTGAGTTTTGAAGCCGTTCGGGGTCCCGCAAATGCTTGCCTTAATTTTGCCATGAGAGAAATGTCGAGCTTTGACTTGTGGTCAACCGATGTCCGATTGACCTGAAATTTGACAGGGAGCCTCCTGAGTAGTAAGTAAGACCAACCATGGGCTTTGGTTTGAGTTTTGAAGCCTTTTGGGGTCCCGCAAATGCTCGCCTTGATTTTACCTCGAGGAAAATGCCGAGCTTTGAAACTAGGCCAAACGATGTCCGTTTGACCTAAAACTTGACATGGGACCTATTGGAGTCATTTTGAGATGATCCATTAGCTCCAATTTGGATGCCATGATTCTAGGGTACTCCGCCGCTGGTAGGCCTGTTTTGCTTCCCGAGAGTTGATGAAGGGTCAAACGTCGTCCGTTTGACTTGAAATTTGGCAGGGGGCCTTTTGGAGGTATTTTGGGACCATCCGTAGGCTCTGATCGAAGTTTTGATGCCTTCGACACTGTCGCTGCAGGGAGCTCCTGTCTGGCTGTCGGAGGAGTGAAGTTAGGCTAGCTGATGTTGAAATGGCCCGAAACTTCATGTGTACCCCTCTTTTGGCTGCTTTGAAGGATCTTACGGTTTTTGTTTGATTCTGACAAGATCTGGTGCTTGAAGTGGAACCTTCCTATTTATGGCAGGATGTGGCTCCATGTAGCTTTTGGTGTTGAAGGGACATAGCGACATTTTTGGTGTCAACATTATATATAAACATGATTCCTATACTTGGTTGAATCTTTGGTTGTTATTTTTCATCATAAGAAAATCACTTTCAAATCTATCTTATGTTTTGGATTCAACAACTTCACAAATCATATGTACTTTTGTTTTAAAGTTTCACAACTTGCTTAGTTTTGATAGGTATATCATTTTCAAGTTGTATTTTAAGTACATGTAATTTGTCCCTTGATTTCAATCAAATCTATTTTTGTGTTTTACACTTTCAAATGCTTTAAGCATACATATATTAGGCTTCATTGTTAATTTGATTGAAATCCTTATGCGTCACATGTTTTGTTCTTAAACTTTCACAACTTGCTTGAACTAGATAGGTAAATCTTTTACAAGTTGTTTTTAACATGTGATTAGAATTCTTTCCTCAGTCATAAATGTTTTTCTGAGCTAAAAATTCTAAAAGCCTTTGGCATACATTTATGAGCTTTAATTTTCAAATTGATTGAGGACATCATACATATACATTGTGCATTCATCTTTGCATTCATAGTGTGTGTGTGTGAATTAGATTTTCACTTTCATATCCGCCTATTTAAGAGGCAATTGTATTGAGTTTAAAGTATATCTCCATCAAGTGTATTCTAGACACTACTTAGAGAGATAACCAACCTTATAGTTGTAGGGGTTATTGCTTAGCCTAAGAAAAGCATAGTGTAAGAGGTTATTGTTTAGCCTTGGAAAGCATATTGTAAAGGTTATTGCTTAACCTATTGAAAAGCATAAATAGTGGAAATCCGGTGGGGTGTTGGATCACAAGCCGGTAGTGGATGTAGGCATTGAGGCCTAACCACTATAAATCCTTGTGTTATGGTGAATGCTTTGTGATGATTGTTTTTGTTATCTTTCGCACTTAAATTCTATATCATCACTTGTGACTAATTGATTTTAAAAAAGTTAGAATTTGGCATAATTGGTCACTTAATAGAAGCTCACCCTATTCACCCCCCCTCTAGGGTTCGGATCCATGGACTTACAAGTGGTATCAGAGAGAGGTTACTCCATTTTAGAGCTTAACAACCCAGAGTTGATCCTTATCTGGATTAGAACCCTAGTGTTATGTTTTATTGCATATCTTTAAAATGATTTCCACTATGATCGACATTAATTTTTTCCTTCCTAGCTCTTTATTTTCCCAACAAATCTTTTCACCACTCTAAAAAACTTTTTTGAGTTAAATCTTCAAGAGTTGGTGGGACTTCAATGTGATCTCTCTAGGACAACCTTTTCAAGACCTTAGGAGGATCTTCAAAGGTAGATATTTAGACTATCTTTAAGGCCTTGAACCTCTCTAGACCAACCTATTCTTTTTAGTTATATCTTATTGTTGGTCTTGTTACATTTTCATTTTGTTTCTATATAGTCACATCTCTTTATATGCAATGTTTCTTTGTGATCATTTGACTTTGTCTTCATGATCTTTTAGTTATATCTCATTGTAAGACCCCGACCCGAGTGACCTCGATTAGTGCTTAGTTAGTTGCGTGTTAGTCTTGATTTGCTTTGTGGACTTTGGTTTGGTTTAGTTTAGAATAGCTTTGAAATAGCTTTGGGGATTTTGAGTGCCTTTGGTATTAGTGGGGCCCTTTGGGTGTTCCTTGTTTGTGACTTTGTGTGTGCTTGAGGTTTTATTTTGGTTTTCTTGATTTGAATTTTATCCCGTTTTGTTTATCTCGTTATTACCTTCAACTTTCATGTTGATCCCGTTCCCGTTCGAAACCCCAAAACTTGACTTTTCTAGCTTCAAGGGCAAAACAGTACTTTTACACCAAATCTGTACCAAATTATTGTTGTTCCCGAAACTAGCGAAACATAAACTTTTTAGAAACTAGATATTTCGACGATCATTTCTTCCTTCTTCGTCGATTTCATCCGGAGTCCCGAAAACCACTATTTCAGCCCAACTAGGTTACTAGATGGTGGAGCCCACTTGTGTAGCTTATAAAAGAGAACCCATCTCCTTCATTCTCTCTTTTTCCAGCACAACAACTGAACCTAGGGTTTCTGGTGCACTTTTCTCTTCTTCTCCTTGCTCAAGCATCATCAAACTTGCACCATCATCTCAAAAGATTTCATTATATTCTTCTCCACTTCAAGGGCTCTCCATTGGTACCATTTGTGGAGGAATCTCATCTCTAAAAGATCTTCTTCTAGTTTGTCTTGTTCATTTGGAACACCATTTGGTAAGCTCTCTTCCTAATCTTCTAGATTAGTGTTCTTCTAGCCTTAGAGAAGCTACATTTTCAATATTGAAAGCTCTCCCTTCTCCTTCATTGTTTTGACCCATTTTAGGGTTTGTTTTGGGGATTTTTGTAGAGCTTGTTGTCCTTGACTTGCAAGAGTGCTAGGAGCTGTTTTTCATTGATTTAAAGACTTAAGGCAAGTGGATGTTTTGACTCTTTTATCTTTGAATGAGTTTTAATGAAATGCATCTATGTTTTCACCTAATGTTTTGAGGCATTAATGACTTGTTTAGATTGGAAATAAATGCTCATTTTAGCTCTTGATAGCTTGTTTTATTCATATATGAGATTGCTAATCAGGTTTGGAGACAATGTAGAAAAGATAGGAAAAATGGGAAAGACCCCTGAACTGCTGTAACAGAACCTGGGTTCTGTTACGCAGTTCACGCGGTCGACCGGCCAAGGGACGCGGTCGACCGGCGACACTAGAACAAGCCCCAGTTAGAACACCTGCTGCACTGCGGGATTCTCTGTTCCGCAGTGCACGTGGTCGACCGGCCAAGGGCGCGGTCGACCGGCCACACAGAGGTCAGGCTCTCTGGAGCCTGACCAAAATACTATTCACCTATTTTAAGTTACAACTCCCGGTCGACCTGGCCCATGGCTGGTCGACCGAGCCCCTGTGTACGCGGTCGACCGGCCATGGGCCAGGTCAACCGGCCCAACTGGAAACCTGATGAAAAATGGACCTTTTCCCCTATGTTTAGGTGGACTTTAAATGGAATTTAGTGACCCTTTTGTGGACCCGTTTGACTTCCTTCGAGGATGGTTGAACAGACATGCCCTCATGGTTAATCCGGTTGTATCGGTACTTAACCTAATTCAATCTTGAACGGTACGGAACGACGGGATATCCTTTCTTTTATCTAAATGCGAAATTGGTTTGTTTGGATATCGCGAATCCGTTTTCCTTTCGATGACTGAGTAGGTTGTGAGGTACTACTAGATTAACATTGTGCCTAGGATCCCATCCCTATTATGTTTTGTTTAATTAAAGTTCGATTAAGGTTTGAATCCCTAAGGTGCATAAAGAGCCCGGAATGTCTCTAAACTCAAGGAATACCAAGTGATCATCACAATCAACATACGGGGTCCTTATTCACTTGATTTATATCGAATCCCGACACTTATCCCGAATTTCAAGAAATGTGATTTATCATTCCCGAAAACATCGAATTTGAAACTAGAGCTTTTGCTAGCCCCGACATGCACTTCCCGTTTGAAAATGAAATTAGTGCTTTTGAGCACCCCGTCCCGCCCGTTTATTTAAGTGCATTATACATGATTTGTACATGTCTTGTTTTACACGATTTGACCTATGAGTCGGCACCACTAAGCTTGGCTTTCCTTGCCTGTTTGATCTACCGACTTGGAGACCCTTTCCCGTCCCACCAGCTGCAGTTTTGGATCCCGCTACCCGGTTATTACCGTGGTCTTGTCCCGATGCCGCAGATTGCTACTGTGGTTCCCAATGCCCGGTTCGCTACCGTGGTCATGTCCCGTATTATATTATGTATATGTATATGTTACTTATGTTGCATCTCCTCACTTCGGTGACTGAGACAACATCCCGATATGCTCATGTCACTTCGGTGATAGAGGACTTAGCTATGTGTGGTTGCCATCTTACTTGTTTCCCGTTCCCTTGGATACCTTACATGTTTTATATTGCATACGTATTTGAATAAATGATTATCTCGTTTTATGAAACTATTGTTTTGACAGGTTTAAATGTTTTCCAAGGTATTTTCTTTATTGTTATGTCTTTTCACCCGTTTGCCAAACCGTCGTGTTTGACCTACTATTTTGGTACTCAGGTTCAGTTTCCCCGCCCCGAGCTGAGAGTTGTTGGCTGTCGAGCCATGAGTTGCAGGTTGTCTTGTAGGCTATGTCATGTAGACATTGTGCTCGACATCGGAGTTACGTCATATTTGGGTAGTGGATATTAGTTTGTATTGTTCGGCTTTTATTAGCCTTTCTTGGGATTGTAATTAATTCACATTGATACTTGTAACTTGAACATATATGGAAATGTAATATCCTGTTACTATCAGCTCTGTATTTTATTATGTTGATTTATTCCAGTCTGATATGGTTCATAAAATGATAGCTTTATGCTAGAGGTTGTATGCGATGCGGAATCCGATGATGTCTACGGACTCCGGGTCGCATTGCCACGAAAGCTTCCGCAAAAATATTCAGAGAGTGTTGTGATTTTGGATCCTCACACACGCGGATCTTGGGAGAAATATAATCATCACTCATCCCCAACCATTTCCCGCCCCCGAGGTCGGACCTCTCCTAGGATCCGGGTTTGGGGGCGTGACACTCATGGTTTTCAAAATCCTTTGATTACAATATTATTTTGATAGATTTGCATTTTGATCATATAGTTATACTCTTTTATGCAATTTATCTTGTTCATTACAATGCTCATTAGTTATATCATTAAAAGTGATGAATATCCATTTATGATGCTTGATGGAATTTTGTGTTTGTCACATCCTTGCTCTTAATCATGTTTTCAAATTCAATTGGTTTCAATTGGTATAATTTTCGATTATTGTAACATCCAATTGATGTCATATCTTAAGAATGTGATAGACCATGTACATTGGATTAAACTTTATTTTTGTTCCATGTTACATTCCATTAGCATCATAATTTTTCATGTTTTCCACCTCTCTTGCTCATATAGGTAAATCTTATGACCACCATGTTTATGTGATCATAACATTGGTTGGTTAATAGTTTAGGTTGGCTTCATGTTTGAATTTCATTTCACTCATCTTGTACTTGATAGTCATATTTAAAGATTGGTTGAAATGATTTCAAATATTTCATAGCATATGATTTTCATAGTTATATTGGTTGATGCTATGTTTAGTAAACCCCATAACATCATGGATAGCTCTAATTTGGATTTTTCCTAATAGTTATATTCTTTTTAACTCCATGTTAGAGTGATTGTTTTAATAGTCATATCCTTCAATCTTAATTGGTATATTTGTTTTATATATATATTCCAATTGGTATCCATGATCGCTTTTCTCCATGGCCTTGCTCTTTATATTGGCAATTTGATCATATTGAGCTATCTAGTTATATGTGTCTAATTCTTTCCTTGAAGTTTTTCCTCAATTGGTAAAACGATCTTCTTCTTGCTCCAAATAGTTAAATATTTGTCAAAAGTTAGAGAAAAGAAGAGAATGGATTGAGGGGGAGTGTAAACCTTCATAGGAAATATTAGTCTTGATCAAATTGACCTTTGTATTGGCTTTAAACCCTTAGAGACCTCTTCCATACATGATGGCCTGTTATGTATTTCATTTTCGTTTTCTTTTGTTAACAGGTGCTACTAAAAGGTATTTTCCTTATTTCATGTGTGTATGTACCTTTGCAATTTAATGTCAAAGGGGGAGAGAACAATCAAGTTGTCTAAAGGGGGAAGAGTATGTCCATACATCCTAAGGGGAGATATTGTATGATCTTCTACAGGGGGAGAGAATGCATATCTTGCCAAAAGGAGAGAGTGCATGGTCAAAGGGGGAGAGTGAAAGAAGTGAAAGCTTGGGAGCTAGAGAAGATGCTTGGTCAAAGAGAGAGAGATGAAAAGAAAGCTTGAAGATTGATCAAGCTCCAAGCATCAAGAAGATTGAAGAAAATCTACCAATAAATCTAGAACTAGCAAATAAATCTACCAATCACACACCACAAGAAGGTAGACACAATATTTAGCGTGAAAATCCTATCCAGGGAGAAAAACCACAAACCAGAAATCAAGAACTCACGAACAGTTACAAGAAATACTCACAGCTCATTTCCCTCAGTCTATACCTCGACCTAAAGACTGTAGTTTTTCTTGCACAGAATTCACTAACATGACATCCACCGTGCACCGTTCTCCTTACTTGATCTCCTCGTACCATGTCAGTCAAGATGAACTATTTTCTACAAGAAAGCAGAAGCAACAATGACCTTCTAAAGTAGCCCTTTAGTATAATCTCTCAATGGCTCTAGACAATAATCCCTGCCTAAGATATCTATGACTCAGATTAATGAGAGTGGTGGTCTTTAGGGTTGAGAGCAATACCCTATTTATAGCCCCAAATTCGTGCCTTGTAATAAGAACAGAGATACTCAAAGTGGGAAACCAAGTCTTAAGAGGAAACTAAATCTAAGCAGACCAGCAAACTTTCCTGCTGTGCCCGCGCATGTCTGATCGATCGGACCACCCAAATAACTGGGGCGTGCCTTCTGTCCGATCAATCGGACAGAGGCTCTGATCTATCAAGCCTAGGAGTTTAGCCTGGTCTTCTCTTTATTCTTCTATTCTTCGCTTCAGCTCTTCCGGCGACACAACCACAGTCTATTCTAAAATAAAATAGAAAATATAACTCAATGGAACCAGAGTTTTGTCTAATCCATGAATTAGCCAACAAAAAATACTAACAAATATCAAGAAAGTGAGTGACAGTGCCGTCTAAAACTCTAAATCTCCACTATAGACCTTTCACTCTTCACCTCTTTAATTCTCCTCTGAGCCCGTGAATTATTTCACGTTCAATAGTAGTTAAGAAAGAGGTCACTGACCTATCAACCGCATTAGTAAAAAAGTTCTAGCTCATCCAATGTACCATACACGTCATAGATGTCATCAATTATTGTTATGAATTGAATAGCTTTCGAAACAGCTTCCTGGCAATGTCCAAATTGTGGCTAGGATGCCACCGCAGCGGCCCAAAAGAAACTCTCCACCAACCTGTCTCTGGCAAAGCTAGAGTTGTAAGACCCCAACCCGAGTGACCTCGATTAGTGTTGATTAAGTTGCGTGTTAGTCTTGATTTGGTTTAGTGGATGTTGGTCTAGTTTGTTTAGAATAGTTTTGTCATAGCTTTGGGGAATTTTGAGTGCCTTTGGAATTAGTGGGGCCCTTTGGGGGTTCCTTTTTATGACTTGCGTATACTTGGGGGTTTACTCGATATTCTTTTGATTTGGTGTTTTATCCCGATTTACTTATTTGTTAACCCCTTCAACTTTCATGTTGATCCCGTTCCCGTCCCGAATCCCGAAACCGGATTTCCATTGCTTGAGGGCAAAACGGTCTTTTTACACTAAATCTATACCCAAAACTTGATATTCCCGAAACCCGCGAAACATATACTTTTTAGAAAGTAGAAATTCCGACGATCATTTCTTCCTTCTTCGTCGATTTCATCCGAGATCCCGAAAACTACTATTCCAGCCTTTCAAAATTCCGAAGTGGTGGAGCCCACTTACAAATGCTATATATAGAACCCAACTTTTCTCCCTTCCGTTTTCCAGCAACTTTCTTGTCTAGGGTTTCTTCTTCCTCATTATTCTTCTTTCTCTTGCTCTCTTCATCTCAATCCCTCACCAAACTTGCACCCACATCATAATGGAGATCACCATCTTCATCCTCTCCTTCAAGGCTCTCTATTGATATCATTGTTGAAAAAAAACCTCCCATTCCAAGACTCGTTTTGAGCTAAGACTTGCCCATTAAAGGATCTTCCAAGTAAGCACTCTCACTGATCTCTTAGATTTCTGTCCTTATGACCTTAGAGGAGCTCCATTTCCATTATTGGAAGCTCTCTCTTCCTATTTCCTTGTTTAACCCATTTTAGGGTTTGTTTGGGTTTTTTTTTTGTAGAGATTGCGGATTTTGTGCTTGAGAGTGTGTTAGAGGATCTTTTGCTTAGCTTTGGACTTAAGGCAAGTGGATGAATGGATAAGTTTTGAACATTTACATGTTTCATGGAAATCTCTTGTTTTTGCACTAATTATTCCTAATGATTTTTACATGTGTTTTCATAGTCTTCCTTGCCTTGATTTCTATTACTTTTGAAATGCATAAATATGAGTTGATTTTTCTATTATGCACCTTGATAAATGTATCTTTAATTATGTTATTAAAGTGTAGATGAATCTTATGGGAGTTGGTTTCTCTTTCTTTGGTGATCAAATATGAATGAATGGAGGAGTTTGATTTGGATGTAATGGGAAGTAGAGAATAAGGTTGTGGTATTTGAAAGAAAATTTATGGTTGTTATTGGGAGGCAAGGAGGCCTTTGTTGCAGGAAAAATGTTTAGTGGGGGGGGGGGGGGGGGGGAGGGACGGGTGGAGAAGAGAAGAAGGCCAGGATGGCCATTTTCGGGCAGCAAAAATGATTGCCCGCTCGAGCGGACATCAGGCCACTCGAGCGCGCAGTCATTCTGACTGTACAGCCCGGGCAACAAAAATGACTGCCCGCTCGAGCGGACATCAGGCCGCTCGAGCGCGCAGTCATTCTGACTGCAGTTCGGGCAGCAGATTGCCTGCCCGCTTGAGCGCGCAATTGGCCGCTCGAGCGCACAGACGCTCTGTCCGCCCGTTTACCTGCGCAGCCCAAGTCTGCTTGAGCGAACCGAGCGCGCTCTGTCCGCCCGTTTACCTGCACAGCCCAAGTCCGCTCGAGCGCACCTCGGTTCGCTCGAGCGCACCCCCTTCCGAGTATGGACCACTTTTGGGGCTCGGGAAAAGTTTTTAAGGGAATCCCTTGGTATTTAGGAGGTTTATGAGGCGGTATACGAAGCCTATGGGAGAAAGAAACCAAACCACAAGCTTTTATTCGAAGTCTTTTGAAAATCCTAAGGTGTATAAAGAGCCCGAGATGTCTCCAAACTCAAGGAGTACCAAGTGATCATTACAATCGACATACGGGGTCTTTATTCACTTGGTTTATATCGAATCCCGATACTTGTCTCGAATTTCAAGAAATGTGATTTATCATTCCCGAAAACATTGAATTTGCAACTAGAGCTTTTGCTAGCCCCGATATGCACTTCCCGTTTGAAAATGAAATTAGTGCTTTTGAGCACCCCGTCCCGCCTGTTTATTTAAGTGCATTACATATGATTTGCACATGTCTTGTTTTACATGATTTGACCTATGAGTCGGCACTACTAAGCTTGGCTTTCCTTGCCGGTTGATCCACCGACTTGGAGACCCTTTCCCGTCCCGCCAGCTGCAGTTTGGATCCCGCTACCCGATCATTACCGTGGTCTTGTCCCGATACCCGGTTTGCTACCGTGGTCCCATCCCGTATTATATTATGTATATGTTACTTATGTTGCATCTCCTCACTTCGGTGACTGAGACAACATCCCGATATGCTCATGTCACTTCGGTGATAGAGGACTTAGCTATGTGTGGTTGCCATCTTGTTTGTTTCCCGTTTCCTTGGATACCTTACATGTTTTATATTGCATATGTATTTGAATAAATGATTCTATCGTTTTAGAAAACTATTGCTTTGACAGGTTTAAATGTTTTCCAAGGTAATTTCTTTATTGATTTATCTTTTTGCCCGTTTGCCAAACCGTCGTGTTTGACCCTTTGCTTTGGTACTCAGTTCCCATTGTTAGTCTCCCCGAGGAGGAGCTTGAGGCAACGGTCGGTGAACCGCACCGTCTAGTTGAGTGGCACGCCGATGATGTCGTCTAGACATTCGGGTGCTTGAGTTGCGTAACATTTTGGGGATAGTGTCTAACCATTCTTTTGGAAACTTGTTATTTTATTCATATTGGCCTTTGTTGGCCTCTATTTTTGGGGACAATGTAATTAAATTATATTGTTGTAAACCTTAACTTTCTTTGGGGGTTATAGCTTTAATGATTATTGCTCATTTTGATACTAGAATTAAACATGTGTTAATCTTGTTATCTTGGACATGAATGTATGAAATAGATTTGCTACACGCTTCCGCACATAAAAGAAATATTCATGTTGATGTGATATCCTCACTGCGGACACCTGTGGGAAATCGCGTGTACGAGTGGTACTCTTTGGTAGACTCGTATACGTTTTGGGTTTTAAATTAATTCATGTACAATCATACATGCACACTAGTCCCGATCCCGGATTAGGCCCGACGACCCGGTCCGGGGTCGCGACAGACTGGTATCAGAGCGAGACGTGTTTCAAGCAATTAAAAGAAACTAGAAATCCTAAGGATGTGGCGAGGATTCGTTAGAGTTTTCGTTAGTTAGTATTGTCTGAGCATTGTGTGACCCTTATTGTATTATCTTGTGCTAACAAATTGTTTTGCAGCATAATGCCACCTCGAAAAAGACCAGTAAACGGCAACCCCACAGCAAGTAACAGTGAGCATACAGGGCCAGTCCAAGAAGACATTCCCGACAATACCATGCAAAATCAATTTCAAGAAATGATGCGGGCTATGTTGGATCAACAAAGACAGGCTAATGAGAATCAAACAAGGTTACAGGAACAGATGCTGAAGAAGGATGAAGACCATGTCAGGGAGTTGGCAAACATGGAGAGGCAACTCTTAGAAGTATTACAGAGGAGGCCCGAACCCGTGCAAGCCCAACCAACCATAGTTATCAATCAGAGGGAGCATGACCCAAATGCCTTGTTTGAGAAGTTCAGGAAGAGAGGCCTGAAAGAATTCTTCGGGACAGAGGATCCCTTAGCTGCAGACAATTGGCTGGAGCACACGGAGAACATCTTTGAGATCTTCCAGTGCACAGGAAGAGAACGGGTCCGGCTTGCAACATCTCTCTTCACCGGTTCAGCAGATATCTGGTGGAAGACAGTGAGGGAAGAATACAGGCACATGGTAGATGCAGTGGCATGGGCTAGTTTCAAGAGGCAGTTTGGGGACAAGTATGTGCCCACTCATATCAGGAGGCAGAAGGCAGTGGAATTTCATCGGCTTGTCCAGGGCAATATGTCAGTCCTCGAATACCTCACTAAATTTGAGAGATTGTCTAGATGTGCTCCTGAGCTAGTGAACACAGTGGAAAAGAAGATAGCTAAGTTCCTTGAATGACTGAATCCCATCATTGAGCGGGATGCTACCGGGGTTGTACCACCTACAACCTTCGAAGAGGCAGTCAAGAGGGCTTACAAATTTGAGAACTTTCACCACAAGATCCTCAGACTTCAGGGTAAAGGACAACAGCAACAGCAGAACAACCAACATAGGAATCACCTGCACAAAAGTTGTCATAAAAGCAATAAACTTCCCCTTGTTAGTGTTAGACTTGTCAAACTCAGTATTTTCATCATTCTCTTCATAAGTTTTGAAAATATTTTTACGGGTCCGTGATCTCTAGATTGGTCTACTCAAACAATCAACCCAAAAGTGTACAGAAATTAACAATATACGACATAAATAAAATCAACAAGCACACACCACAAGGACACCAAATTTAAGGTGGAAAACCCTAATAGGGTGAAAAACCACCGATCCGAACTGGATAAAATAAAACACTATGAATCTCGCAATTACAAGAAACTTAGATCTCTTCCCAAGATATCCCCTACCCATGGATTGAAGTTACCTTGTGTCTCTTCACACTTCAACGACTTCACACCGTTGATTGCAACAGATTCAAACAGGCGCTTGACTCCTCAAGTCTTCTCGAATGAAGATAATCTTCTACAAGGATGCAGAGGAACTGGCACCAGAGAACTTGGCAGCACAACTTCATAAAAATCTCTAGAGAAGAATTCTCTCAATAATAATCTCTAACTCAGAACTTTGAGAGGTGAGGTGTTATCTTTGGAATAGCTCTTGAGTCCTTTAAATAGCCCTTGGGACGTGCTTAAGGTTGCCTAAGACGATTAGGACTAAAACAAGTAGTTTGAGCACAATTAGAAAATTAACTTCTAATTTTCGTCCAACTCTTTGCGCCTAGTCCGCTCGAGCGGATGAGCCTCTATTTCAGCGATTGGCTATTCGACTCTGTCCGCTCGAGTGGATATGAAGGTCGCTCAAGCGGACCCCTTACTAGTTGATCCGGAATTACAACTCTCTTTCACAACATACTTCTTCTAATTCTTTCAGACTTTATTTTTCTAAGCCCTTCCAATCTTCTATCTTCAGAGTCATTTTCTAAATAAAAAATTACAACTCAAAAGACCAAAAGTTTTGTCCAACCCGTGAATTTTAGCCAACACTAAAATTCTAACAATCTCCCCCTTTGGCAATTCATGGACAAAACTCCCTAAGAGAATACAATTTGATCTACCCACAATGAAACACAAAATACGATTTAAAAAATAAAAGAGGAAATAGCACAAAAATAAAAAAAAAATTGCAATCAGCAAATGTAGAGCAAACAGCACAAAAATTAAAAATTTGCAATCAACAAATGTAGATCTTCATTGTCTCTGACTCAATCTGAATTTCTTCTTCTCCCCCTTGATTTGTCACCTTTCTCCCCCTTTTTGTCCATAATTTGACAAAGCTAAAGATAAGAACATACAGCTTTCTGTTTAATAGCTCCCCCTCAGTAGCACTCCCCCTGAATGTATCTTCGTAGCAGCGTTGGGGGGTGGGGAGCTTGACCCCTTTGATCAGGGCTTGTTATAGGCACCCACCCACACTTGTGTAGTTTGATCTTTCAGGAAAGTGTGAGTAAACTCCTTAGGCAAATCAAATTTTCTAACCCAAATTTGAGCCATCTTGGGTGGAGACAATTCTTCCACCATTGCTTGATCTTAGGTAGACTTTGCAGCTTCTTGCAATGGGGACGGCTGTGTCCATGTAATCCACAATGATGACAAGTGGATGTGCGCGCAGCGCGTGACACATTCTTTTTCTTGAAGCTACTCGACACATGATTTGAAAGTGCAATATGTGGAGTACCATGTGCAACACTTGAAAGAAAAACTGTTTTACCTTTAGCATTTGAAGTGATGCACAATGATGATAACCAAAACCGCTTCTGTCAAAAGGAGACTTCTGATTGCACAAGATGTTTGTAAGAGTCTTCGAACTAGTGTTCATCTTGTTTAAGGATGCCTATTTAACTACAAGCTCAGACAGATTGATCTTCAATCTTCCTTGTAGATCATGATTTTCAGCTTTTAATATTTGTATCTCTTGCTTCAGATATACTACTTCTTTTTCAGCATTCTTAAGTTTTTGACCATCAGTAGTCAAATTTTCAGCCAAACTTGTCAAGAGATCAACGTGTTTAATAGCTTGCTCTAATTCAACCTTTAGTTCAGAATTTTATTCTTGAGCAGCCTTGAACTTGATAGTGATCTTGTTGCCATACTTGGTCATCTTGACACAATCAGCATAGGTAACATGGTACAATTCTTCCCAATTTTACTCTTGCTCTGACGACTCATCTTCATTATCTTCATCGGTATCATTGTCAGACACAGACGCAGCCATAAACGCCACAAACTTGCCATTCACTGTATTAGAAGGATCACCCTCATGATCTTTTGCATTTTCTGTTTCATCTTTAGAAGATTCTTCAACCCAAGTTGTGTTGAGAGCCTTTTGTTTTGTACCCTTTTTCTTGTTGGCACACTCATTAGCATAGTGACCATAGCCTTACACTCAAAACACTCTATCCCTTTTGCAAAATCCTTCTTCTCAGATTTGGAATTCTTTCTATTGGCTCGTTTTGTCTTTCATGTATCCCTTTTTTTGTTCCTTTATTCAAAGCATTTCCAAAATCAGCCATATCATCTTTCAGCCTCAGATTCAGAATTAGACTACTCATCCTCAAACTCTTTAAAAGAGTTCACACCAAACTGGGCATCTGCGTCATTCTCACTATAGTGAGACACCATTCTGCCTCAGGTAATGCTGGCCTGACAGAATCTGTCATGAATTGTTTTTTTTTTTGGCGTAACAACAAGGATGTTAATCCCCACCTTGTAGTCACTGTTAGGATTTTTGTATGTTGCTAATTTGATGGAAGCACTCTCACTATCTGTCAACTGATCACACACCCATTCATCATAGTTTGGACCTTGAAATCTGGACCTTAGACTTAAAAATGCTTTTGATTTTCAAAGACTTCATCCTGCATGTTTTAGAACTTAAAATGCATTTTCGAAAGCCTAGTTCTTCGTGCATGGTTTTGAAAAATGAAGTTAGACATCGAGGTTCATGTTCTGCATACATCTCTCATTTTTAGAATCATTTTAGTATGCATAAAACATATTGGCCTAGAGTTCATGTTTTCATAAAACAATTTCTCAAAAAACTGAAGGAACTCATCTCAGGCCTGTGTACTCGGTCGACCGGGCACAGGGGCAGGTTGACCGAGCAACTAGCCGTTGGCCAATATGACCGTTGGACTCAGTCGACCGCATGGTCATGGGGTCGACCGAGCCAACTAGCCGTTGGACTGTTTTTTGTTTAAAAGTCCATTTCATTCCCTTCTTTCAAAGGGCTGATGGAGAAAAACCTTTGAACCATATTAAAGCCAAAAGAAGAGGAATAAGCTAAGAAAGCTAGTGGCCTATTGGAAATCAAAATGTTTGAGATTTAAAAGGTATATCTTTCAAGTTAATTTTGATTTTCATTCCATTTAAAATCATGCATGTTTAATTCTTTGTAATCTCATATTTGCATGATTTCTAGCTTTATTTGAGATGTTTTGTAAACACAATATCACTTTGGAATTTTAGCTTGTTTTGCAAACATTCTTGTCTCAATCACATGTGTTTTTAATCTTTAAACTTCATACAACTTGTGTAGCATGTCTTTCCAAGTTGTTTGAATTTTTCATGTGATTAGCTTACAACTTTAATCATCATTAGTTTTTCAAATGCATCAAGCATTCATTTGAGAGCTTCCTTTTAGAAAATGATTAAAGTAAACATTCATACACTTTGAGCACACACCTTTGCTAATTGTTTGTGTATGTTTGTATCTTGATTTAAACCTTCATATCAGCCTATTTAAGAGGCAAATGTATTGAGCTTAAATTGTATCTCTTTGAGTGTTTGTTTAGACACTTCTTTGAGAGAAATCTTTCTATTGTTAAAGTTATTGCTTAGCCTAAGAAAAACACATTGTAGAGGTTATTGCTTAGCCTTTGAAAAGCATCTTGTAAAGGTTATTGCTTAGCCTAGAAAAGCACATTGATAGGTTGTTGTTTGGCCTAGAAAAACATCGTTGTAAAGGTTATTGCTTAGCCTTTTGAAAAGCATAAATAGTGGAAATCCGGTGGGGTGTTAGATCACAAGCCGGTAGTGGATGTAGGCATTGAGGCCGAACCACTATAAATCTTTGTGTGATGATATATGCTTGTGGTGATTACTTTCGTTAGCTTTCGCATCTTGTTTGATAAATCATCACTCGTGACTAGTTATTTTTTAAAGAAATTAAAATTGCTCATATTAGTCATTATTTGTAGATCACACTATTCACCCCCCCTCTAGGGTTAGGATCCCGGACTTTCAGTCACTTTCTAGTGACTGCACGAAATCATAGTCCCAGATGTTGGGCTTGTAGTTCCTTAATCTTCTGGGAACTGTGGTTGAGTATGTTGGTGTAGTGGCGAAGCATGAAATGTGCTTTGAGAGACATTTTTGGGGAATGAAACCATGGGCTGTGAGTCTGTGTCGGGGATTTGGGAGGTAGGAGGATAGAAATGGAATAATCATTCGCAATGCCATGTTGCAATTTGATGATGAGAAACCAAAATTTTGCAATTTGATGATGAGAAACCGAAATGCCCATAGCCATTATATAGAAGAGGGGGGCACCACAGAAGACCCCTCAAAACCCTCTTGCATCACACAAAGTGTGTATTTGATAGATCCACTCTCAACGTTATATCTTTGACGGTGGATGAGTGTTTGTATTTTGGTAAAGCATAGGTTTGCTAAACAAAAAAAAAAAAAAAAAGAAGAAGAAGAAGAAAGTTGTCGCATGCTATTAAAGTAAAAGACACGTCAAATCAGAGTGTTCAATCATTAGATAACGAGTGAAGAGTGAAGAAGTGTGCAAGAACCTTCTCCATACAATCATTAGCTTTTTATGCTTTTCCCAAGGAACATGATTTACACTAAAATTGAATGATACTAAACCCTAATTTACCTGATGAATGAAATGACTACAAATCCAATTTTAATCCTATCGGTAATTAAGGCTTTGAGTACAACCCTTCCCTTCCTCTTTCTCACCTCCCCACTTTTTATTTATTTTTTATTTTTTCTATTTTAATTTTAAGTTTCGATTCAAGTTGACATTTAGACCAATTAATATGAGTTTATTGGATTCAAGCCTAATCCAAATCACTATGACTTGCCAACAAAGTCAAACACAATCTCAGTGCCCATGGTTTGAGTTGATTATTTTCTACTTATGGCTTTCGTCAGACATCTCAACCCCCTTTGATAAACTGGTGGTTGAAACATGAGGTAAACAAAATTAATTTTACTTCAAAAATGAAGAGAAAAGGATTATTTCAAAAACAACTTAATTTCAAACTTACGGACATTGTTTATAGCTTATACACAAGCATGCTCTAAGTTTATAGTTTTAGATTGTTATTCATTTCATTTCTAATCTGCATTATGAATCACGAAAAAGATTATGTAGGGTCCATTAAAAAGGTTTTGTGTTATACAAAAGATCCATGGTGCTTGTCAAATAGTGACGACATCAATTTATACTTGATCAAAGACTTGGGGCCCACCGATGAGCTATAGAATCCCCACATGTCACGTCAACCCTTTTTTAATTATGTGGACTCTAATTTTAGCAATATATACTGATAAATTAATCATATGTGAAATTCATATTTGTAATTTCTACAAATAATCAATCCAACAACAAAAAGCAGTACAATGGAATAGAGTGTTTTAGTCTTTGTAAACAAGGTAGAATCTGGGTCAATGAAGACCGAGTTTAAATATATGGAAAACTCGGTGCACCAAATCACTTTATTTTGATAAATTGTATGCATTTTGAACTAATTAATAAGTAAATTTTATTATTAATCAATTAAGCTTGAGATTTTGTGTTTGTGATTTCAAAATGATGTTTAAAACTTAATCTGGGGTTGTAAATAGAAAAGATAAATGCGGTGCGATGTAGTGTAAATGTGAAAGAAGGAAATGTTAGAGTTTTTATTTTGTTGCAATTTGATAGGACGCATTCAATTTCATAACTTGTCCTCTCATTCATTCATGTTCTTCATCTTAGGATCTTCATGCATATTTCTCTTTCATAATCCTTGTTTTTATTAAATGATATGCATGGTTTTCTAATCTTAATTAATCTTAAAGTTCATGAAGTTTTTAGTTCAAGTTTTTAAAATCTCAATATGTTCCTTCCTTCAGTTCAAAAATCATTTCAAGCTTTTAAATTGTTTTCTCTTTAAATCCATATTTTGGTTTGAAAGGTTCATGGCTTTAAAATTCTATTTTCATCCTTTTTAAGTCATTTTCCCAAGCTTGTTCATTGTGCCTCAAAGTCCCCTGGAAAGAAGCCCTCTCATTTTTATCTTCCTAAAAAATTCTGTTTTGATGGGCTGTCCCCAGGTTGACCTGCCTGTGTGGCCGGTCGACCGGGCCAAGGGACTCGGTCGACCAGGCACACTGCGGGTCGACCGGGGTTTTGTGGCCGTTAGCCTCTCCAACGGGCATTTTTAGGACCGTTGAGCACCCGGTCGACCCGGCCCTATACCAGGTCGACCGGGCACTAGCCGTTGGGAACTTTTTCTCTATAAAAAGTGGCTTTTTGTTTTGTAAAAAGTGTTGAACTTTTGAGGAATCTTTAAGGACAAGAAAGGACAACTTTTAGGAGGATTAGTGAAGGGATTATGAAGCCAATCCATTGATTCAACCTTTGATCTTCAAATGGGTGTGCTCTCTTTATCCCAAGATTAATTCCATGCTTTGTTTTTAAATCTTTGTTTTCTTTTCAAGCATGATCATATAGTTGGCCTTCTTCTTGAGATATTGTCTTTCATAATATGCCTTGAACTTTGAAATGGTTTAACTTTTTGAAATATACATATGATTTACATTTCACTTGAGTTATGAATCCATGTTTTCAAAAATAACTTGTTAATCTTAAGATTGTTCATCATTCAAGTTTGATCTTTTTGGAAAACCAAGTGTTTGTAAAACAACTCTTTCTCATACTTATGTTTATCATCTTTGCTTCAATTATAGTTTCATCTTTCAAAAAGAGATAGAGCGATTTCTAGTTCATGCATTATTCATAGACTTTGTCATTCATATGCATGCTTCTAGAAGTTAAGTTTCCACTTTCTATTCAACCTTTTTAGAGGTATTAAATTGTACTTCATTGTTCTCTTATCCATGCATCGATAGGCATTCTATTTAAGAGAAAAACATCTTGTAAAGGTTATTGCTTAACCTATGGAAAAGCATTGTGTATAGGTTATTGCTTAGCCTTGAAAAGCATAAGTGATCTATTTGTAAGGTTTGAGGTGATCCTAAACCTTCATTTAAGATAGTGAAATCCGATAGGGTTACCGGGAGTGGATGTAGGCATGTTGGCCGAACCACTATAAATGTTTGTGTCATGATGGTTGTGTTGGAAATAGGTGGGCCTCGTGGATGTGATTTCAAAACTTTTGACCCACTTGACTCAGGGATCAAACGTCCACAAGGCCATTAACCATATCCAGGATGCAATCCCTCATACTCTTATATCATGTACAGCAATTTTACAAGCAAAACCATGCAAAATAATCTACAAAACATTAGAGAAGCAGATTATACCTTTGCTGTCCGCTTGTACTTTGATGGAGAAGAAAACAACTTTGGATCTCCAAGCCCTCTTAGCCTTCCACGCTAAGGCCCGTATCAGAACTCTTCTCTAAAGGAGATGGGTGGGATCACCTAAAGAAAACTACTAGAAGCTCTCAAGGAAACTAGAAGAGAACTAGAAGGAGAAGAGAATATGTGCAACTATTGCACACTAAAGGGGCTGCACGTTTTTCAAGAGTGTGTTTATTCCAGCCCTTTGTTACTCCTTTTATAGCATTAAGCAACCTCCTTCTCTTGTACTAATTGAAATAGAAGTCTTACTTCTACACCAAATAGTAACCTTACTATTACCACTATTAGAAGTTCCACTTCAAATAGAAATAGTAACTTCCAAATTCCTTCATCTTAGAGTTCTAGTAGGATTAGTATCTTTCCAATAACTTGGGCTAGCGTGGGGACCACTAGGGATTCCATAGAAAGCTGGCTCCAACTGGGACACGTGACCCCACATCTCATGTGCAATCCGGGCCCACAGTTAATTGCAAATAACACCACTATATAAATGCAATTGCACTCCAGTCTTAGGAATAAATTACAATGAAGACCCTAAACTTCCCGATTACCACAATTAAGCCCCTCTATCAATATCCATGGATTAATTGGACTAAAAACTGTCCCACCAATTTAGATCCACATCTTATTATCCTTGAGCCCCAATTAATCACAGTGATCATCAGTACCATCCAATTAACTCTTAATCGAGATGGGTGCGCACTTACTAATGATAAATCCATTAATTGGCACAAGGGGATAATATAGATAGATTCCATCTTGACCATTGGATGTTCCCATAGTCCTACTACCACATACCCAAGACACCGAGGTGTTGACCTACAGTTGGCCTCACTCATTGGTGACTCAAAGCAAATGTATAGATAGAAACTTGAGTTCATCAATGTCTCAGGATTGAGAGCCTATTGCTAGGGAATTATGAGAGCAAACCTTAAACTCGAGACATTATACCATAAGGTGCTTCTCATGGTCCTTCAATACATCCAATGTACCAGCACCGTGATCTAGAATCTTACATTCTGATGATCGAGACAAATCACACTATTTTATAGTGATCAAAGCGCTGCAACCTTATCAAATGAGATACCCAGTCTCATCACCGGTTGTGAAGATGTTTAAGTATAAGATTTGTGACAAATGTCTCCTGTGTGTGGATCTTATCCAGACACATATATCACATCTAATATACTAACGGGACCCGGTTCATCTCATGAACCATTTATGTCATTTGTATTAGTCAAGTGCATTAAGTAGTAAAACACCATTCATCTCATGAAAGGAAAGCATGATAGTATTGATAAATAAAGAAATTAATCAGTTTATTTACATCATATGATGGATTGAGTCCATACAATCTAACAGGTTGGTCTTTCATCTTTCTTTTCATGGATAATGTTTTTATGTTTGACTCTATCTAGATTGTAGTTGTTAGTTTTCTTTGGCATGCTTATCTTAAAGATTGCTTCACGACACATGAAAATTAATCCTTCTCAAAGCATAAGTGACTTAAAAGTTAAAAAGTTTTAATTGGTCTAGTTTTTCGTGGCTCACCCTATTCAACCCCCCCCCCCTCTAGGTTTCGCTCTTGGACTTTCAGGAAAGTGCATGCATATGGCAATTCTATTTCAACAACTAGAGATCCCGGGCTTTACACTAAGCTTCTAGTCTGTCCGATATTCGGACTGTCAGTACTCCTGTTTATAGAGAAATTACAGGGATGATTTCTTCTAGAAGGGTAGAAGGCCTCTAAGGACACCTTTTTCCCGTTCTTCTAGATGGGAAGAAGGGATGTAGGCGTTTGGATCCCTTGTTTCAACCTATTTTATTGAAACCGGAGAATACTATTTCATCCAATGCTGGAGCGCCACCCGTCAAAACTTGAGTTAAATTCATGAAAAACGTTTTCCTCCGAGTGGACTAGTGAACGCTCCTCCTCTCCCACCCCCCCCCCCCCCCCCCCCCCCGGCAACTTTTTGTTTCCTCAGTTCTTTTCCTTTTTTAAAGACTGGGTTCAGGATGACATTTTGAATTAAATTAATAGCGAAATGTTCTCCTACATGCTACTCCTTTTGTAATCCAGGAATGTGGAGTCCACTTAGGCCCACCTTCAAGTCTTTTACTAATTTTTTTAGGAATCTTGTAAGTGTCACGTTGAGTGAAAGAATTCCTACATTTTATAGAACACCACATCCATGCCGAACCCCAACCCTCTCCTAGGAGGTCACCCATCCTAGTACTGTTCTCGCTCGAGCATGCTTAACTTCGGAATTCTTACGGTTTCCGGGACTGCACAGCTTTACAAGGCCTCATGCTAAATTAATACGGGGTTTGACTTCTAAGCCCAGGGTCAGGACTTGGATATTTCTAATGTGGGCTCATGGAGACTACTCACTATTTGAAGCCCGTGGTTGACACGCTACGCCCCGTGGTTAAGGCCCATAGCGGAAAAACGACTATTAAATGAAGTCGGTAAAACCAACGTCCTAGTGTCGGTAATCGGCAGTTTTGACGTAGTGCAAGTCTCACAAAATCACCTTGTAGCTTCCATTCCGTTTCAGATCTCCAATTCCCCCCCCACTAGCTGACTCTCCTACTTGACCCAGGCCTCCAGCTTGACATCTCTTCCTCTAGCAGCAAGTATCTGGCCTCCTGGACAGCAAAATAGATCCTCTGACCCAGATCCCTCCTACCCCGGTCCAAATCCCTACACCCCTGACCCAGTCAAAGCAGATCCCTCAAGCCTCTCCACCTCTAGTCCTGACAAATGCAGTCTCTGACTCCTCCAACCCCTACCATGGTTCTACTCTTGCTTTTTCCTCTTCGGTCTAGGACTATGCCCAGCTGGGACTTCTGTACAAACACTTAGCTGGCATCATCCATTCAGCTAGAGGTAAGCATCTTGGGGAGCAAGAAAGATAACTTAAACTCAGCCACTCTACCCTGTTTTGCAATGCCAGCCCCTATCCATCCTCTTAAACTTCCCGATCCAGCTCCTCAACTAAATTACTTCACCTCAGACCAATGGACACAAATCCTCCGCCTTCTGCCCACTCTTCCAGGCAAGCCACAAACACCCCCTTGGTCAAAGGAACTCGCTGGATCTTTTCCCTGACTCTCCATTCCAATATCTCCCTCGGATTACACTCCATCCTCCCTCGTAGATTGCCAATTAGTCATGGAAATACCCTCCTCCATGATTGAACCTAGTAAAACCTCATTCTCAAATGCAGTTGTTGGGAGATTTTTTGGGAAAAGGCCTACTGTTGAATGGCTCACTCTTTAGGAAAATTCCAAATGGAACCTGTCAAAGCCATGCCTTCTCTCGCTTACAGACAAAGGCTCTTTCTTCTTTAGGTTTGCTCGAAGGAAGATAGGGAAATTACTCTTTCCAAATCTCCTATTCTTCTGTAAAACAGAAAACTTCATATTTTGCCTTGCTTGCAAAGCCAAGATCTTTCTGTTTAGCCTTCCTTTCACCGTGTCTCGATACGAATCCATGGTATCCCCTATCATTGCTGGAGCTCAAACATCCTTTTCTCTTTAGCAAGTTCAATTGACTCCCCTCTTAAACTTGATGACATAACTACTTCCCAAAAACTTCTAACTTTTCCTAGGATCCTGGTTAGTTTAGATTTGTCTAGACACAAACCTTCAGAGATCAAGGTGGAATTAGAAGGTGATTCGGAAGTCCTTTTCTCAGTCTCCAATGAAAACCTCCCCTGCTTCAAATGCTTATCTCTTGGACACTCGGAGAATTTATGCAACTCTAGTCCTAAATCTACCAAAGAAAAGACCACCATGCCAGCAAACCAGTTCGTTGAAGGTATATTAGGAAGTCCTCTAACCTGTCTCCAAACTCTTCAGTACCTCCTATCCCCCTACCACCATCACCACCAGAGTTGGAGTCTGTCCCAACCATTGTCCATCCTGCTAACCTTCTGCCCCAAGACCCTGCCTCTATGATATTTCCTTCTACTTTCCCGGACCTTTCCCGTACAGAAGCCACTCTCCCTCCTGCTAACCTAGCTGTCCAACCAGATAGAATAGTCCCAACTGCTGTGCTACCAGACCGTGCAATCCCAGCCTCTAAGATTCCAGCTCCAGCCACCAACCAGACCCCAGTCTCCTCCTTGTCTGATCTCAATTATACTAAGTATTGTCCCTCAACCTCCACCTCCCCCCTGCCAAAACTTAAACCCTAACACCTGTCCAGAAGATTTACCTCAGGATATTATGTTTGAAATACTGGAAAAAATCCCAGCACCAATAGTAGACACCTCAAATCCTTTCTCCATTCTGGAAAATTAAACAAAAAACTATAAATGGAAACGGAATGACCTGTTTTAGAGGATTTTAAGACTTGAGAGAGGCAACTAGAGGCTAGTTTTGGAGGCACTGGAAGGAGCTTTAATGGAGATTTGTTAAGGATTCTTCGCCAGTCTCTTGCCATGAGTAACTAACTCTCTATCTTAGATCGCGATGAAGCCTAGTATTGTGCCTTTGGTGCTTTTGGGTATTTAATCCTTCTAGTTTTGAATACCAGTCATATAATGATGCTTGAATGTGTGTGGAGTTAGATCTAAGATAATCTATTCCGTAGAGATAGGTTATGCCCAAATCCAAACCTGCATGCTCTTTTTGGACACTCCGTGGAGGTTTGTAACCAAAACGAATCTTCGAAGCATGGTTATTAAAACCCTAGATCTATACTTGACAATGTACGAGTCTAGAGTGGATTTGTACCCTAAGACTTTTTCTTAATTGGATCAAGCTTTATTTTTAATTCGTTAATTTAGGAATTAATATTTCGTTCTCCCGTAGGATTAATTTTGGAATTTGGAATGTAAGACCCTGACTCGAGTGACCTCGATTAGTGTTGATTAGGTTGCGTGTTAGTGCTAAGTGTGTTTAGTGTGTTTTGGCTAGATTGGGTTTAGAATAGTTTTGATATAGCTTTGGGGAATTTTGAGTGCCTTTGTGATTAGTGGGGCCCTTTGGGGGTTCCTTTTTCTATGACTTTGCGTGTACGTGGGGGATTAATTGAGATTCTTTAGATTTCTATTTTATTTCATTTTATTAATCTCGTCAATCTCTACAACTTTCATGCTGATCCCGTTTCCGTCCAGAATCCCAAAACCCGATTCCCATTGCTTTGAGGGCAAAACAGTCTTTTTACACTAAATCTGGACCCAATATTTAATAATCCCGAAACCCGGGAAACATATACTTTTCAGAAACTAGAAATTTCGACGATCATTTCTTCCTTCTTCGTCGATTTCGTCCGAGGTCCCGAAAACTACTATTTTAGCCCTTCAAGTTTCCTAAGGGGTGTAGCCCACTTGCAAATGCTATATAAGCACTCATCTCCCTCCTTTCTCCTTTTTCCTGCAACTTTCTTGCCTAGGGTTTTCTTCTTCCTTGTCCTTCTTCTTGGTTTTCCATCATCACAACACCACCAAGCTTGCACCAACATCATAATGTAGATCACCATTCTCTTCCTCTCCTTCAAGGCTTTCCATTGATACACCATTGTTGAAAAAAATCTCCCTCTCCAAGATCCCCTTTGAGCTAACTCTCTCTATTTGGAGAGTCTACAAGTAAGTTTTCTTCCTAATGTCTTAGATTTGAGTTCTTATGATCTTAGAGGAGCTCCATTTTCAATATTGGAAGCTTCCTCTTTCTATTTCTTTGTTTGACCCATTTTAGGGTTTGTTTTGGTGGTTTTGTAAAGATTGTGGATTTTGTGCTTGAGAGGATGTTTAGAAGATCTTTTGCTTAGCTGTGGACTTGAGGCAAGTGGATGAATGGTTATTTTGAGCTTTTAATGATTTTGATAAAATGCATTGATCATTTCATACTACTATTGATTTGCATTAATTGAATTAAATGTGCATTAATGACTCTTATTAGCTCAATAAATGGTTTTGGAAATGTGGTTCGTGGTTTGCATTTATTGCTTAATGGTAGTTTAAATGGACTTTTATGATATGGATTTCTCTTGTTCTTTGTGGTTGAATGTGATGGAGGAGAAGAAGTTGTTTGATTGCTAATGTTGGGAGTGTTGATGTGAAGTTTTAAGGATGTTAGAAGGAGAAATTGGAGCCTCCCATGTGGAGTGAAGTTATGGTTAAAGGAGTTGTAAGAAGTGGATAGGAAATGGGAGCAGAACCGTCCCAGAACCCATTTCTGCACAGTTCGCTCGAGCGAACCAGGTGGTCGCTCGAGCGAAGTGTCCAGAACAGGTTCCAAACCATTCCAGTAGATAGTTCGCTCGAGCGAACCCCTTATTCGCTCGAGTGAAACCTCCCAGAATTGTAGCAGGCTCATCACCGAACCTCGTTAGTTCGAGTGAACCATTTGTTTGCTTGAGCCAAGCGAACCCCTTATTCGCTCGAGCGAACTCTCTAAGAAAGTTTATCAGAGCGTCACAGGACCTTGTTAGTTCAAGCGAATCATTTTTTCGCTTCGAGCCAACATGTTCGCTCTAGCGAACCCGTTATCCGCTCGAGCGAACCTCTCCGAAAACC
>QPKB01000515.1:0-28515 GCA_003546025.1 Camphora micrantha
CGAGCGAGGGAGGGCGCGAAGGAAGGAGCGACGGAGAGAGGGAGCAGGGAACACGAACCCCGCGCGGGAAGGCAGCCGGAGGGGACGCCGAACCGAAGGAGGGAGGGAGGGGAAGGAGGCGACGCGGAAGCGGCGGGAAGGAGGGACGGAAGGCAGGCGGGCCGGGGCACGCCGAGCGAGGGAAGAGGGAGGGGGACCGCCCGAGGGGGAGAGGAGCCAAGCCCGGGCGAAGGCGGGAGGGGGGACGAGCGCAGACCGCGGACCGGAGAAAGGCGGCCAGGGAGGAGCGAGCGAGCGAAGAGAAAAAGGGAAAAAAAGAGAAAGAGAAGAGCAAAGCGAGCGAGCGAGCCGCGCAGAGAGAGAGGAAGAGAGAAGAGCGCGAGAGAGGAGGGGCGCAGAGAGAGAGAAGAGAGACCCCGCGCAGGGGGAGCAGAGAAGGCAGGAGAGAGAGCGCGCGGCGGGCAGAAGCCGAGGGCGGGGAGGCAACCCGGAGAGCGACGCCGGGGAGGGGAAGACCGGCCAGCACCCAGCCCCACGCGGCCCCCGCGCACCAGGAAGCGCGAAGAGGAGGAGGGAGGGGGCGGGAGCGCCCCGCGCCCAGAAAGAACGGCGGGGGCGGCGGGCGCAGCGGGAGCCGGACGGCGGGCCGGGAGGGGCAAAGGGCGGCGGGGCAGGAAAAAAGACGACAGCCGCCGAGGGGCGGCGAGGCAACGAGGGCAAAGCGCCCCCAAACAGACAAGGCCGCGCCAACAGCGGGACGAAAGCAGAGGGAGCGAGACGCCCCCAGACGACGCGAGCGCCGCCAGAAGACGAGGAGCGAGGCAGAAGCGGGGCACAGGGGCCGCGGGAGGCAAAGAAACGCCAGCGCGGGAGCGGAGAAGCCCAAGGGACGAGGCGACAACAACCGCACAAAGACCGAGAGCGGAACAGCAAGCCGGGGAACGCGGAGGGAGGGGAGCGGAGCCCCGGGGGAAGAGACACGGCCCAGGCAACACCCAGCGCCGAGACGCAGGCGGGGCAGAAGAGTGCAGAGGGAGGGTGAAGCAGGGAAGGGGGAAGGAGGGGGAAGCGAGGAGGCCGGGAGCCCGGGAGAGAGGAAGCGAGGGGCGACGAAAGGGGGCAGAGCGGACGGAAAAAGAGGAAAGGCAAATGGCGCCGGCGCGAGAGGAAGCGCAAACCGAGACCAAGGGAGGAGGAGAAGGACCGGGACGACGCGCAACCGAGATGGAGGGCGGAGGGAAGCCCACGAGGGGGCCACGGAGCCCGAGTCGGAACGAGAGAAAAGAAGGAGAGAAGCAAAAGGACGGGCGGCCGGAAGGACGAGAGCCGACTGGCGGGAACGACGACGCGGAGGGCAAGGGGAGGACGCGGCAGAGGGAGCACGCGCCGGGCGGGCGGCGGCCGCCCGCGGGCGGGGGGTGCGGCGGCCGCGGAGAGAGGGGGAGAAAAAGGCGAGGCAAGGACGGGGGGGGAGAAGAAAGAGGCGAGAGAGGGCAAAGCGCGAGGGGGGTGGGGGACCAACCGACGAGGGAGGGCGGCCGACCCGACCGCAGACGGGGGCGGCCCGACCGAGGGGACGCGCGGGCCGCAGGAGGGAGGGGAGCCCGAGAGGAAGAGAGCGAAGGCCGCCCGGGAAACACACGAAAACAAGTAGAGGAACGGGGGAAAAGGGAAAGGGAAAAGAGAGAGGGGCCAAGGCCGCCAAAAGCAGAAGCGGGGGCGACAGCCAGAGGAGCGACGAAAGGCGAGCGGGAGGGCCCAGAGAAGGAAAGCAGAGCGGGGGCCAGGGAGCCCAAGAAGGGAGGAACGCAACCGGGCCGAGGCGGCGGCGCCAAAGACGAGAGACAAGGGGGACGGCACTAGGAGCAAGCGGTGGCCGAAAAACCGCGGGCGGGAGGCCGGTTCCGCACTGGTCGAAATGGGGTCCACCGGGAAACCATGGATTTTTGATTTTCGCCATTGGTTACGGGCGAGCCACGGAAGGAATGATAGATAGGAAACTCGGGAGATCGGGGCCGCTCCGCTGACTCGAACAGGTTTCCCTCTGTAGAACACTTGGCTTTCCAAATGGCATATTCCGTCCGGCATGGTTGTTCCGATCAGTTCTCAAGCAGAGTGACTCCTGCCTACGTCGTGCTTCTGGCTTAGAGAGGTGAGGTGGCTATGTTGTCTCTTCTTAGTCAACTCATGATTCACCATTTTCACTATAGTTCGCGTCGCCACACGCGCGAGGGATCTTATCCCTTTCTATCGCTTGCGCTGCTTTTTCACTGTACCGGGTTCCTTATCCCGTTGAATACTCCTTTCCTTCTTCGCATGTTATTCATCGGCTTACACCTTTCTCTTCTGCACAGAACTGGAATCGGTGGTTTCCACTCACCTTTTCCATCTGGAATAAAGAGCTGATGATGATGGTCTCTGATTTCATATTCGTTCTGCTTTGGTAACTTTAGAGGCCACCTCCCCTTCTTTTCTTGTTCCCCTATTAGTTATGAGGAATGGATTTGATCGTAGTCTTAACATCCTCCTGATTTTGTGCATTTAAATTCACTTCTTTTCGGATTTTGTATCTCTCTTCGAACTCCGACCTCTCCGCTGATTTTGCCTTTCTACATCATCAAGTTCTCCTTTGACGGTCTCACGTTACTTCGGAGATTCTCTCTCCTCCCCGAGAGAAGGTATGGAGTGCTCACTAATATTTTCTTCTCTAAGAGTTCGTCTGCTTTTTAGTGCCAGTTGAGAGGCGAAGGCTTCGCTGTTTGATCGAACTTGATGTTCCCGGAAGCCCCTGCAGAGAACATCAGATTCCCGAGAGAGGGCGCGGTTTCCATCCATAAAATACAAATAAAGTCGCGAAAAGAGACCCATGCCATATCCGATTCTATTGACTAAAAAAGAGAGAGTGCCTTCCTAGATCATGGATGTCCACCTTTAGTGAGAAAAGATATCGTTTCATTCACACAATAAAGAGACTGCAAAAAGTTAAGCCACATGACTCTTATCTGGAGTCGTAAGAATAAAAGAGATAAATAGTCTATGGGAAATTGGAAACCTTCGAAGTGAGTTGTGGCACTAGACATTAGGTAACTCTCATGTTTGTAAGTTCGATTTTTCATATATTTCTTTCGTATGCCCATTTGGTTTGTGTCACTCGTGACCCTGCCCGCTGCCTTTCCGGGGCGACCAGAAATGACGTTAGGGGGGGGACCTTTTCTCGAAAAAACTCATCTGGGCTAGTCTCCTATTTGTCCTTCGTGACTTACGTTACCATCGCTGGTTGGTTTTTCTTCTCTTACCCTTACCTACTTGACTGTCTTTCTTTCGTCGTTGAACTGCGATATGTGATCAATGGCCCTACTGGACCATGCTACTTACCTTTAGGTCTCCGCCCACTACCTGATCCAACCTGCTTGAATGTAGGGATATACCCGGGGGTGCCACACCTAGCACCCGTTCACTTCAGACCATAGACTTCTTACGACAAGCGGAAGCAGCAATGCATAGGATAATACGTAAGCAGCTTCTCTCGGCAACTTAGGATAGCGACACAATGGGAAGGCTCTTATCTATGATAGACTTCCATAGGCAACTCTCGATGCACTCAATTACTCACTACCAGCCCATTAAGGAAAGGAATGTAAGTCCTAAACCTATAAGAGATATTATTATATTCTACTACACGCTTAGGGCATCTATCTCTTGATCCTGTCGTATTCTAGCATTAAAACCTCTCTGTAGGTAGTGATTCCGAGGTGCCTTTCTTCAGTAAATGGTATGCAGAGTTCGCAACTGCTTTCGTCACGAGTGCACATATACGGACCTACGTAATACAAGGCATAGGTCGCTGCATCTGAAAATCGTTCGTTCACCGAAAGTCCTCTCTCTACGCTAAAACGCTAAATCATTTTGCCTCTTTCAACGAGGAATATTACCCGTCTATGTATTTATAGTGAATAAAGGAAGTTCCTTCTCGGTATTCGCACCGCGATTGGCAACTGCTGCTATTTGCGCTCGATATGACATCCCACCCAGAACCTATACGCTATTTGACCCAACGGATCATATATTCCTGGAAAGGCAGACCACAATAGGGAACCCTGACCATGCACCGAGATAGGATGGACCAATAAGGCTTTTCTTCCTGTCACTCTCCGTTAAAGTTTTGTTCCTGACCTCCTCCTCCACAACTTACATTCGATTCTTGTTTCTGATCTCACGGCTAAGACGGCTCGCCTAAGACAGCACGACAAGAATGATTAACTCTTACTCTACAAGCAAGGAAGACTAAAAAAAAAAGGGATACAGCTGACCCATTTCGTCGACTCGGCTTTCTTGATCGGTCTGAGGAAGATAGATTTCTGTCATGTTGGTGTGGGCCCATGAATTCACAAGTCGTTCTTTCTGATGCCATACCATCCCTTCATGCTATGCTTTTTGTCAACACCAAAGGAGGTCCCAGGATCGACTCTGCGATTGACCTCAAGGTACGCATCCATGTTCAATACCATCCAAACCCTAGTCTTGAAAACCGAAGTCTTGATAGGAGCACGGGGGCTATATTTCTGTGCTTGAACTGCCATCAACCGGCAACTAGACCAGTAAATGGGGGAGAATCGTCGGTTGGTCCCACCACCAATAGAGATTGGAGATATATAGATCTTGCGCGAAGGCAGTTCCCGTTAGTAGACTCGCAGGACTCGCGAAGTATTGATAGGTTGAGTGAGACAGAGGAGAGTGGCTAACGAGGCTGCATGGCTGTCGTCAGCTCGTGTCGTGAGATGTTTGGTTAACGACCTAGTATAGCAGAGCAGCCAGAAAAGCTATGCGCCTATCTTTACCAAACTGGTTGAGATTCTAAGGATAGATAGTGTTAGAGTAGAGTGGGCTCGCGAGAGAAAGAGAGGTATGGTTGGCAAGGACAGAAGCATTGGGAAGGAGCTTTTTACGTTATGCTTGTAGACCAGATTGACAGTTATACGACGGCCGCTTTTCGAAAGATCCGAGACAGTGCCCATGTTTTGAGAGGACCCTACTCCCGATGTTCATTGCCTTTAGGCTCCTGGAGAGCGCCCGGTAGTTGATCCGGTCTTAGTATCGGGACGAAGAAGAGGTATGCGAAGTGGAAATTGCTTGTTAGAGAGAAGGGGCTGTGCTTAGACGAGTGAGCCGAGGAGCCGCCCTTAGTAGTAGGTGAAAGGACAAAAAGCGCGTGTCGTTACCGGGAGTCGTTTCCCCAGTCACAACCTTAAGGAGTGGTAGCCTTCTGTAAACTGGAAGGTTGGTATGGGGATTGATCTCGTTCTTAGGGTTTTTTTGAGAAGGAAGGAGTCATCATGGCAACAGAATGATTTTGGTTGCTGCCGTTACTCAACAGAAAACTGAAGAGTAACGGCAGCAAGTGATTGAGTTCAGTAGTTCCTCATATAAAATTATTGACTCTAGAGATATAGTAATATGGAGAAGACAAAATTGTTTCAAGCACCGACAAAACCGGAAGCGCCCCTTGTTTCAAAGAGAGGAGGACGGGTAAGAAGAGGCACAACTCAAAAAGGGTCATCTTCGAATTACTGACGGAAAAGGGAATGGCGAATCCAACTCTAGAATCCGGAATGGGAATGCTGTAGGAGATGGGGCGGGCCCAATCTTCCTATCAAACTCATCATATATGCCAAGCTCCTCTTAGCCCTATAGTCTTTCTCCTTCCCAAATTTTTCCAAATGATTCAAGACCTGAACTGAAAGAGACTCTACAAACAAAGCTTTCCGACTCGGCCTTAAGAAGCTTGTAGCCTTTGGATTATTGGGACCTAACGAGCCAGGACAGCCTATACCGAAGGAGACAAATTCATACCCTGCCGATTTCTAGGGCTTGCTTTGCTCGGATGTTATTGCCTTTGCCCCCACGCCAGCTTGCTCTCCCATCCCTCCCACCTTTGCCTATACCTATGCTTCTATTCCTTCCACTGGTTGATCGACGAGTCCACTGGCATCTGGAGCAGTATATGTAACTTCGACGGTATGCCACTAGACCAGGTGCTCGCTATAAAGATTTCTTGCTCCTTTCCTGCCCGGATGGTTGCTTTTCCTTCCACTGTCCAACACAATCCCTAACTGACCTCTTCGCCATTAATTGTAATGGCCACGTGGCATAGTCTCGCAACTCCTTTCTTTTGCTTCTCCAAACATTGAGATAGGTCATTCCTTTTCTTTTCCTTTCCTCGAATCGTTTTTTTTGCCAAGTCGGTTTTTCCCAATTATTTGGCTCTATCCTTGTTTCGATTTCCTGCTTTTTCTTTCCCTTCCGAAACAGGTCAAAAGCCCTTCTGCTCTTGTCCTTTTTTACTACTTATTCTTGTTAGCCAGAAAAGACTACTTCTTGGACTGTGGCCGACACCAGAGAAAACTAATTAGAGATTTGCTAAGCGAATGAGCCTGAAAGCGCTTCTCCTAGCTTGATCTAACTATTTTGGGGCGTAACGTTGTGGTTGTTCCCTCGACTCATCGACAACTAGTCGCTCTCTCAAGGAAAGAAATGAAATGTTCAAATCCAGCCGGTGAGCCAATCAAAGCAAGTGCTTTTCGAACGGTGAAGGGCAGCGGGCTCAAAGACCTTCTTTTGGCTATCAAAGCTAGAGTCAGGATTGGGCGCTATCCAAGTGGATAGAAAAGACAATCTTCCCAGACCGATCTCTATCATTCAAAATGGGATTCCCAGTAAACAGAGAGGAGATTCAGTAGGGCTTCAGATCTCCACAATTCCTTCTATATATGGCAATTCGTGGGCAAGAAGCTCAGTCTCTGTAGAAAGGGAAAGTACTCCTACATTTAGACCTTTGGGACATCAACAAAGGTCTAAAAGTGTCGTTGTAGGCGCATCCTTCTCTTAGTGAAAGCCGCGTTCACACAGTCCTATGGTCGGGGGGACCCTGCAAGCCCTTGTGATATTCATCCGGATTGCTCTGTCCAAGCCAGCTTGTGGAACATTAAGCACAAGAATTTGACTCCGAGTCTACGAACCATTGGTCCGGGTAAGGCCTTACCTTATATATTCTAGTATAATAGCGGGGCGTTAGCGCAGGACAGGAGCAAGTCATTCATTTTAATGAAAAAAGAACTCTATCATAATTTCGTATTAAAGAAAGACTCATTTATGTGGCTATTGATCTTTAAGTGAGAGATCGGCCATCGCCCAAAGGTGCTTTACTAAGAGGGGGCCGGTCACCGGTGGCTAAGAAACTCGTCTCGCTATTGAAGCCGTAAAAAGCTACTTGGAGAAGCTTTAGCTAAAAAGATATAGAATGTGATCCGTGGACTCACTCGTACTCTCACTTATGCAAAAGCATTGAATTGGGATGCGTGTTTTACGATGGAAGCTGACAAAGAAAAACAAGAACGAACTATATGCTTAACACTGTATTGTTGGACCACTTCTATACCCTGCTAAGCCTTAGAAAGATAAAGAAGAGTAAGAGTGGGGCGCTATCACTTGTTCAAGAGCGAGATAGTTAGAGCCGCCCAAAGCCCCTTTCAGAGGCGGGTCCGTTGTATTCCACCCAATATACATAACCACATGGATTTTCAATCAAACTTTCCCATGCTTTTTGTTGGTCAACAACCAACCAACCAGCTCTCGTTTAGTTCTCTACGACTCGTACAGGAAGGAGTCCCCTTCTGTCCTGTATGAGCAGAATTGCATAGGACAGAATTCTAAAGATGGAAGACATAATGATGAAGAAAGGCAAATTTTAGAATATGACTGAGTTCTTTAATCGTGATAGGATTCTTTTTATTTTGATTTTTTCCATATTTTTTAAACCTTTCGTCAGATTAGTAATTTCGGTTCTGTATTTGTTCATTTTTCAAGGGTGCTTAAGCATCTTAGACGTAGAAACCTTTTATGGTCTCAGTTTCGCTTTCGATTCCTTGGAATCAAGCTCAAGCTGGACCGAAGACTCCTTTGACATAAATGTGCTTCTAGAGCCGGAACCTTTATCCGCGGCGGAAGTAGCCTTATCAAACTTTCGCGCGCAAAACGCGGCCATAGAAGAACAGCTCTTTTCCCGTATACGGGGTCTTGAAGCCCAACTAGCTCATGGTCTACCGCCCCAACTCAACGCTGGGGACTACGCGCGCCTGGTGCGCGAGAATTTTGAAAGTGCGGTGAGTGTTGACCACTACCGCGAGACCCTCAATCTTGAATTTTGGGAAGTCCACATAATGGAAAAGAAGATCCAGTTGCAGGATCTTCTTTTTCACTGGATGATGGCCGACCCAGGAATCGCCGAGATTTTGAATCAGTCTTCTTGAAGGTTAGGTTAGATAAAGACAGAAAAGAATAGATTCGATTAAGAAGTAAGCTATTGAAGCCTCTTTCTCTTCCTCCTAATGCAAGGCCTAAGATCGGCAGCGGGAATGCATATTGAGGAGATTCGGTTGCAGTTGTTCTTTTGCGTTAATTGCGAAACTTCAAGCAAGACTTATGAAGTGCGTTCAGGCTCACTTTACACTAAAAAAATGGGAACCCCAGTTCGAAATATGAAACAAGTTTGCAACAGGAGAGTCGGCGAAGGGATCAACAGTCTTCCTTCAGTAAAGGCCCATCCAGGGTGTCTTCGCCCACCTTTACATATGCGATTGTTCGCTCGATTTACAGCTCTTAGGGCTGCCCAGTTACGAAAGATATAGCTATCAAAAAAGCTAGAAATAGAATTCAACTTAGTTGCTCAGTCTCTAGGAATTCCTAAGCGTTATCGAAGAAAGCAGCCTACTTGAAGAAGGCTGCCAAGAGGAGCAAGCCTACATCGAGCAAGTTGACTCACTTTATGTTATGTAAAGAGTTCGCTATTACGGCCCAGTTCTTCCGCGAGCGAAGGCCCGTCAAATTGGTCTCAAAGAAACTCAAGGAAATCCAACCCCTTCCTCTCTTCTCTTACCCCTCCTTCTATCCAAAGAAACTTTCCCAGCTGTAGTAGCTGTTCTCTTCCCTTCCATCGATTGAGCTTTCTCCCACTTAATTCAATAGGATAAAAGGGTAGGACATCTAACTAGGCTAAAGGTTCAAGTAACAAAGAACAACCAAGGGCACTAGCTAAATTATAGTACGTGTGGGTGAAGTCTATCCTTCTTTTGTTGGATTGAAAGGCTAGCCTACCTTTTATTATTAGTTAAGGAGTCGCTTATCCTCGTTCCTAGTTCAGGTGAAACATTACTCCCCCCACCTTAAGGCATTTTCGGGGGATAGCCTTTTTTTACACCGAACATAGACGCTAACCAAAGCCTTTCACGGCCGCACTTGTCAAAAAAATCCCTACCAACACAGCTCCTACTAGAATGGCGGCTTTGCTGTTTGCTGCCCCCTCGTGCTGTTGTAATTGCTTTAGGGGGTCGAAGCCCCTCTCTGCTGTGGCTTCTACAATTTCCTGAATTTCCGTGGCACAACTCGCTTTGATGCCGCCCGCTGCTTCCCCGATAACCTCCTTTGCCTGAATTAAGCTTCCTGGCTCTAAGTTGATTAAATTAGGGTTATTGATAACCGGGGTTAGGTCCAGTGCAGCTCCCAAAGCGATACACCCAATACAAAGTGGAATCAGACTAAACCAAGGTCAAGGAAGACTGAGGGGAAGAAATCAAACTGAACTAAATAACTGGACCAGGGCGTACTAAGAATCAATCCTGGCTGCCTACGTACCCTTTGTTATGTTAAGGGATCAAGTCGCGCGTAGTTCTCTTCTCTATCATTTCATCAATTAGCCTGTGCCCCGCCGGGGGCAATCCGCCCTCCCTATCCTTTGTCAAGGATCGAAATAAAAGGATAAAAATATTTAGGAAGGCCACTTGAAGAAAAAGAGTTTCCGCCAAGGCGCGCACCCATTGTTCGGACCCAGAAACGGGCAAAAGCTGGAAAATAAGTCCAAAGAAAACGAAGAAGAATTTGATTTTTCCTTCAAAAATAAGAAAGAGACAGTCATCAGTAAATTTCGAGACCTTTCGGTCATTGTCTCGGTCATTGTCATTGATGCGCATTATAATAGTAAGTAGCGTGAAAATGAGTATTAAAAACGCGTAAATATATATTATATATATGGCGGCTTCTTTGTTTCCTGTTACAAAACAAAGAAAGAGTTTATTAAGAAGATAGAAAAGAGAAGCGAGAAAGTGTTCTTTACCACTGGTGGCTATGAAAAAAAAGAAAATGGCCAAAGCCCCGGAGAGGGGGAATAGTATGCCTTTCAGCATGACGGTGCCCAGCCAGATACAGCCAAAGATAATTGTAATATAGATCGCCACTAATAAGGGACGATTTTTGCGCCATTTTAGCAAACCGTAAACGAAATATGTTTGAATAAAGAGAGCTGGGCCATAATCAGCAAATAGAAAAACTCTTCCCAGCAAGACTAAAAAAAAGACAAAATAAACCGGTAAGAATAAACGGGCGGAGAGAAAGATTAAAATAGAGAGAAAGACTTCCGTGGGCTCGGCTATATTCCACAAAGTAGCGGCCGAAAGGGAACTCAAAAAAAGGCCATTTAAACAGAATTCCTTTTCAAAGGGGGTAGAGGCCAGACCAACAAAATAAAGAGCGGCGCTCCCCCCCAGGATGAGAATTACTTTTACCTTTCCTAAGAAAAGGTCCGAAGGCACTGGGATTACTGCCAGCGCGGCGTAGACCGTCAACCAGAAAACAAAGTCTTTTATACTTTTGAAGTTCCATCGGCCGGCTAACCCTAAATGAGAAACCCCATTAAACAGATGATAGGACAGGGCTAAGGCCGTTAGTGTCGCTCCTATTAGCATGAGTTTTGATGAATAAAAGAAGAATTGGTAGAAAGGATGATAGGTGAAGCAAATCAAACCCATTTTCAGATAAAGAACAGAAAATAACAAAACTATAGTGGCTAGGAAAGCCCCGGAGATTGTATGGGAAATTGGAAACGTCGAAGTGAGCTGTGACATATAAAGAGTAAGATGAGGTGGTAACGGTCGATGGATATTCTTCTTCATATTGTGCAGATTTCAGATTTGAGTATTAGCTGACTTCAGCTCACATCAAGGTGACAGGATTCGAACCTATGGCCCTCTGTACCCAAAACAGATGCGCTGACCAGACTGCGCTACACCTCGTCTCACCCCCCCGGAGCCCTTTCATCCAAGAGCCACCCGATCGATGAAGACTCGAACCGAACTCGCCCATCCTTTTTGGGCACAGGGACGCGAGAACCAATCCGAGTAATCAACCGCTTTTAGAAAATCTGCCTCCAACCACTTTTCAACCACTTTCATTTTTAAATCCGGCTCGCTCCCGGCTACGTGCCCTTTTTACCCTTCGCCCGCTTAGAAGTGGATTCGAACCACTGACACAAGGATTTTCAGTCCTTTGCTCTAACCAGCTGAGCTACCTGAACCACTTTCCTAAAGTGTGTTTTCTTCATCGAATAGCGCCCTACCTTACCAAGCAGTGGAGGAGCTTGCTCGACGAACCGAGAGGGACTGGACGGCCCTCGTTCGGTCAGGTGTTCTTCGCTATAGACGCCACCAAGAACAAGAAAGAGGCTCTCCGCTCCTAGTCACACTAATAAGTCGTGCTCTTCGGTCCTCCGGGGGACTCCACCAAGAGGTTCTTTCTCTCACGTAATTTCGCCCGCCCGTTCCACTTCCGTGCCGGAGGAAATGGGATTCGAACCCATGATACAATCTTCTTGTATGTCGATTTAGCAAACCAATGCCTTAAGCCACTCAGCCATACCTCCAAGTTGTTGATCGGAATTGGATGTGCCGGGTTGGGTTGGTTGCCCGAAGGGCTATCTGATCCGATCCACTGCGTAAGCCGTAGCGCGCTAGCGCGCGTACTCTTCCTCTATGAGCGAGACTCTATCCAGATCTATGGATCTCCCCAGCATCCAAGCGAGACTCCATCCAAATCCGCCACTCGTTGGGCGACGCCTTCTTTTCTATGAACACCCCACCACTGAAATGATGAACTTTGCCAGTCTTCGCCTCCGACCCGACCAGAGAGAGAACACACGGTCAAGCCGAGCCCTTACCTGCCTGAATTGAATTCATATCTCCTTCGTCTGGTCGAGAAGGGAGAAAGCCCGGGGAACTGGACCGTGACTCTTCTATTACATTACATTACGGAGAAGCCCATTCTCGTCATGATCGATCCACGTCCTACCATAGTGCCCGGAGAACCAGGCTTGCTTAGCTTACCAAGCTAGCTTACTAAGCTAAGCGCGAAGGAATTTATCTAAGATTGCACGAGCTAGCCAGAAGGTAGCGTAGCTTGCTTCTAGAATCTTCTATAGTGATCCACTGGAATCGGCCTCGGGTGAGGCCTCCCTGCAGGATTTGCCACTGTTCCGACTTAGCCTAGCCGCCAGGATGCCCAAGATGCCATCAACTGCTAGTTGGATGTATGCAAGAGTAATAACAGATTAAGCGGAATGAGCGCCCTAAACAAAGAATTAATAATTCGCACAGGCAGATAGACAAATGAGGAACCCAAAAGAGAATGAATCAAAGAAAAGATGAAACTTTACAGAACGCCCGAAGGCAGTCAACTTTCTAGCCCGAAAGCTCTAGCCCCCCTAAAACCAGTCTAGAACGACTTTCTTTATACAAAGAAAAAGGAGCACGTTTCACCAACGGATTCTGACTCCACGATCTGATATGGCGCGGAGCCTGAGAATCCGGCATTCAGAAGTGAACATTTACATAATGGTTTGGTCGAGCACGCCCTCGATCATGCACCGTAAGAACTGCTCCACTCCCTGACCGTTCACTGTTCGTGACAGTGATGGCTGGCGGAACAACTACCACAAGGGATCCTAAGTGTCTAGGGGCCTTGGGTCAAGGGGATACCTTAATGGCAGGGTAGGTGTCCTACACAAGAAAAGGCTTCCGGGGTGGCCGCACGATGTCCAATTGACGCGCGGTCTGAGGCGTCGGAAAGCTTATGACATAAGGAACAACAGGAGGGATTTAGGGCAAAAATGCGGGATGGGTGTCACTAGTTGGAAGGACATTGAGACTAAAAAGGATCAAACCTCCCCTTTTCCAATCGTGCTGGTCCCCAGCACCACGCTAAAGGGTTGTGGGCCGGATCCCACACAAGTCGAACAAAACCATCAGGGATAAGGCCCTGTGAACAGACGCCTGGGTCATGATCCAAGACGCCTGATAAAGTAGAATATATGGGTCGGGGGCGGACGCCATGAGGTATTGAGTGGAGTCTAAGTCTTCCATCTCAATTACAACAAAAGGTCAGGTGTCAAGGGGCTAGTGTGGGGCGTCCGGCTAATATAATAGGGTCGGTCTGTCTGATAAGGGCGAAGGCGTCGGCTACGCCTTCCTCAACCTGCGTCACGTACACCGGCCATGCCGTAGTCGGTGACCTCCAAGACGTCTGAGGGTTCAAGAGGTACTGGCGTCTTTAGTACAGACAAGTCCATGGGTGAAAAAGCCCTATGATCCGCAATGACCTTATCAATCAGGAAAGCCACAATCAAGGGTCTTCAAATGTGACGAGTTCACAAGACAGAGTGTGCTCACACTCCTCTTCTTCATAAAGAGGATTACTCCATGGCAACTCCTTCATCTGGGGAGGCGTCGGCTGATTCTTCTTCCTCACTGACGTCGAACTCATAGAAACTGTTGGAACCAACATCTGACTCATATCCAGCATCTGCGATGGATGACTCGTCATCGGAATTGGTGTCTCCTCCGTCTTCAAGGGGTATGTCTGATTAAGGGGTAGAGGTGAAGGCGCAGGTTGAAATGCCTTAAGCTTCCTCAAAGAAGGAAATGCTTTACCCGTCTCAGTCCTTGGTCTTCAAACGGGGTTACACCATCTCAACCAAAGGGCGGAACCGATGTTCCAGGGTATTCTGACTATAGTAGGGAAGTTGGTCACATTGCTCCAGCATCCAATCCATTTGCTGGTTTATCGTGACCCGTTCCATGATTCTCCACGATCAAACAATGTGGCTCGGGACAACGCCACGTACAACGCCAGTAAGGCAAAGAGCAGAAGATTCCATAAAGAAGCAAGTGGAAAAGAACTTAGTGACACTAAAAAGTCCCGTCTTGCTA
This sequence comes from Camphora micrantha, assembly GCA_003546025.1. Lineage (NCBI taxonomy): Eukaryota > Viridiplantae > Streptophyta > Magnoliopsida > Laurales > Lauraceae > Camphora > Camphora micrantha. Next base: position 14,088 of record QPKB01000515.1, read on the forward strand.
ACTACCGACTGAACAATGTTCAGGTCGACTCCTTACCACTGGTGACTTCAAATAACTGTCCTTCCTCACGAGCCTTGCAACTTCACGTAACCGTCCTTCGTTGCGTACTCCAGATGGATTTCTGATGCTCATGCACTGCCAGACAATCCGGATCTCCCCCCTCCTCAGAACTCCCATACGAACGGAGGGGTTAGCGAAGGAAAACAAGAGGCAGGATGCAAGCAAATAAAAAAAAGTGGAATCCCTTCTGGTGACTGCCAAGACAACGTCTGGTTTTACGCCACACAAGATAGACTCCAACGAGTTCAGTCGTGTTGCGTAACGAGACCAGAACTCGTTGGCTCGTGGAGTGCACTCCACTCGCTGCGTAACGAGTCTATAGAGTCCTTAGGCCTGAGGATACAACGAGTGAAGTCTACTGAACGAGTCTTAAGGTGAGCTTCTTGATAGAGACTAAGGTGATCAAAAGTAACATGGAGAAAATTCATCGGTATGTTGCAAGGGACCAAGGGCTTATTCACAATTACAACTCCGACCGGCTTGGTTGGGATAAGGAATCAGTGGAAGTTGAGCCTGTGGGAGAATCGGAGTATAATGGTGTCGGAAAAAGGCTCAGATAAGAGGTGGATCATGACGGGTGTGTATGGAAGAAACAATCCGAAGGAAAGAAGGCGACTTTGGAGGGAATTGGAGAACATGGCATCCAATTTTGATGAACCATGGATAGTCGCTGGTGATTATAATGCAGTTAGCAGCAGTGAAGAGAAATTGGGAGGTCTGAGACCCCCTCGAGTCCCAACCTTGGAATTCAGGACAATGATCAGTGACTGTAATTTCATGGAGCTTAACAAAGGAAACAGGAACTTTACTTAGACAAATTTAAGAAAAGGGGAGGCGAGAATCATGGCTAAATTAGATAGAGCGCTAATTAGCAGCAATTGGCTCTCTTTTTTTCCTGACTCATCGGTGAAGATTCTACCCAGAATCTCCTCGGACCACCACCCTCTGCTGATAAAATGTGGACAGTGGGGTGCTAAACCCTTCCAATTTGATGCAATGTGGATGACGCACCCACGGTTCAAGGCCATTTCTCTGGACCTAGGCCGGAGAAGGCCTGGGCTGGACCACTGTGGACTATGGCTACTGGGCAATACCCCTTCACTGAATGAAGGGGGCACGCTCCAGGAGATGTCATCGATCCGTACGCCTTTTCACTGGCTCTTCAATCCGTACGCTGGCTTCCGTATGGTCATTCCATGCAAAGGCTGGCCCGGCAACAACCATCACCTCACCGTGGTTGACGAAACCTAATAATATTTACGATCAATGAGATCCAGACGAGGAAAACCCCATATAATAAGAACGATGAGGGGCTACGCTAATAAACGACCGCTAAGGAAGCGAAGCTATCGTTCTACAAAGGGAAAGACTAAGGGCAAAGCCTTCAATTACGGACGAGGATACGCTAAGGCAGCGAAGCTGCCGAGTCTATCGAGGCTAAGGGGCAACTATAAAAGGCATGCAGCGCTCTCTTTCCTCAAGCTTATAGAGCTTCGCCCGCAAAGTAGCTCCTAGCAAAAGCTAAGGAAGCTAGTAGCCGCTGCTATGCTATATACCCGAAGTACGCTGAGGCTGTCCATGAGGAGGTTAAGAATTGGAAGCGGGCATCATTTTTAGGTTAAAACAGCGATTGGGTGTCGCCCATCGTGGTGGCGCCCAAAAGGAATGGGAAGCTTAGAATCCGCGTAGATTTTCGGGCGAGGTCACAAAGAAGGATCCGTTTCCTTTACCCTGGAAGGACTGCATCTTGGAGGAAGTCGCAGGCAATGAGGCCTATTCCTTCCTGGACGGATACCACCGCCCGTTCAATGACCACATTGCCGGAGAAGACAAGTTGAAGACCACATTGACTACGGAGCATGGGATCTATGCCTACAACCGGATGCCCATTCGGACTTTGTAATGCGCCAGCCGCCTTCCAGCGAGCTATACTCCAGTTATTTAAGGAAATGGCATCCAAGCATGTGCAAGTCTTCCTGGACGATTGGAGCATTTATGGGAAAGCGTCGGAGCACCTGGGGCGTCGACGAGAATGTTTGGAGATCTGCCGGAGCGCGTCTCTGGCGCTCAACCCGCAAAAGTGAAAATTCCTAATGAGGCAGGGGAAGTTGCTGGGGCATGTAGTTTCAAGCGGGGGCCTGATGACAGACCCTGAAAAGATGAGGGTCATTGAAGAAATGCAGACGCCTACCAACGTCAGCGCTGTCAGGTCTTTACTGGGGCATGTGGGCTACTACAGGCGCTTTCTCAATAATGGTTCGAAAATAGCCCACCCCCCTGAGTCCTTGCTGAGAAAGGGGATCGACGTTTGAATGGGGCCCCCGAGCATGACGACTCTTTGAAAGGTAATAAGGAGCGGCTGATAACGGCGCCCATACTCATCCGGATTGGAACAAGGAATTCCATGTCCACACGGATGCCTCTCTCTATGCCATTGGGAGCGTGCTGGCGCAGGAGGGCAGGAGTCGATCACCCCATTTTGCTAGTAGGCGCTTGACTGCAGCAGATAAGAATGACAGCGCTACGGAACGAGAGGGGTTAGCTATGGTCTACTCTGTGCAAAAGTTCCAACACGAGGTCACAAGGCCTTTCTCCGTCTCGTACTGAGGTGGACGAACTCATCTAACTAAATCTCATAAGTGAACATCTAAGATCTTCTCGTAAGTTCACATATCATATCTTAAGTGACTTCTGAACACTAGCTAGCTCGGGAACCGACCGAAAGTCACCTATAATGCTCGAGTGATCATAAGCAGAGTTGAAAGACACCTGTTTAGACATGGCTGGTAACTCAAACATGTTCATCATACGAGGGACGAGCGTAAGGACTTCTCGTGAAAGAATAGAAAAGTGAATCTAGTGTTCAGTAAACCGTTACCCCGATTTTCAAATGAAAACGTCCTCGGATCTGATCTTAGGACCGTTATGAACAGGCACAGTCCTCCGCAACAGTCGACCCTCCTTGGTCGGTCCAACTGTTGATCCTTCCAACAGACTGTCCAATCTCCTGCCTCTCTGCAACTCATCTTGTCCAAAGACCACTGACTTTCTGTGGACAAAAGAATCAGAATGATGTCTAAACGGGCAGGCAAGGATTACATGTACGAAAAATAGAAGGGCGAATCGATTGCAATCCTTCGCACTTTAGGATCGTCTTATTTTGTCAACTCTTTCACTTCGACCCGTTCACGGGTAGCAATTTCGCTTCCAGATCCTCTAAACTGAACCATTCTCCATAAGTGAACTCGGAAGGAAGCCGATCTTCTCCCGAGAAAGAAGGACTTCCCATTATACTTGAAGACCTGCGCATCCATCCCCCCTCTTCTCCTGTCGGTGTCGGCCTTCCTCTGTTGCTGTCTTGCTTGAGTACTCCACTCTGCATGGTTTCGATCTTCTTCCATAGTCACCAACTTCTGCAATCGGCGTGCCATACTCTCTTTGTCTCCAAGTCGAAACTTAACAGCCAATCTAAGACTAGGCACCAATAACTCGAGTGGGATGATAGCCTCTTCTCCATACAAAATAAAGGGTGTGAAGCCAAGCCCGTGGTCGACTTCAACGAAGTTCGGCCCGCCCATCAAACAGAATGCAGACGTGTCGACCAGTTTTCTGTTAGCACTTCTGCAGCTCACTAGAATCTTATTAGTGGATTCTGCCTGACCTTAAGCCTTATACATAGAGGGGAAGAGGAAGCCTAGCCTGAATAAGAGATATGAACCGGAACCGTTCCGAAGGCTACACTTGACAGGCTCTAAGTCAGTGAATATATCCCTCATGCCCTCTTAGAAGTTAGTAAGTAAGTGACTCTTGCCTATTTTATTTATAGCCATGCATGCAGAGGTCTGTTCCTTCCGTTCGAAGAGTGAATCGGTTAATATCTCACTTTAGGGATAGAGACCCTTGCCTAAAACGAGAGATAGGAAGCCCAAGCCAACTATATAATAGATAGGAACTGGACCCCTTCTCTAAAAAGAGAGAGATTAGAGATGCGCTTCAGTTGCTGATGCCCTACGACCTTTGTTACCTGAAAAGCAAAGTACACTTTCCTGTGCTACCGAACAATAGTGTAAATAGTCAATAGCTCTTTCAGTCCTTCAGTTTTAGCAGGCAGTAGGCTAATAGGCATATCTCATTCAACGCCGGCATACGAAAAGCAGAGCAACTTGACTATGAGGAAGACCATTTGACTATGAACAAGTCCAACTCACGAGGGAGTTTTAGACAAAAACCTTCCTTCATCTCTCTTTCATAAGCAGTAGTCCATTCATATCTCATTCATAGGCTGTAGGCATAGGCTTCTGTATTTGTTAAAACAGTTGTCGTAGGCGGTAGGCAGTAGGCACTAGCTTAGCTGGCGATAGGAGGCACTGGCTTATGGCGGTACGAACTACTGGCACTGTCATCTTCCTGCGCTGGTGTGTCTGCTCATCCGGATAGAATCAATTGCCTTCAACTTCTCCCTCTAGATCACCGATAGTTGCCGATACCCGATGGAAGGGTGGCGGGGTCAAGATGAACCTCGAGGGAAGGAATACCTCCTGCAATTCCCTCCTTTCGTGGGCATTCCCCCAGTGGTTCCCTCCTCATGGTTGGAACTCATACCTCGATGTCAAGGCAGTCCTCTAGAAGTGGTGCCGGCGATCAAAGGAGATTCCATCTCGCCCTTGAAGAACCGTTTCACTGAGCACCCGAGAAAGCGGAATTCTAGAACCCAGCTCCCACTGCATTGAATGATTACTCCCAGAGGCAGGCCAGATCTCTCCACCGGCAATCAAGACCCCGATTCAAGGGAATAGAACTCCGTCCCTCCCGGAAAGAGAAACCATAAGATTGTCAACAGAGGTACGGCTACTCCCTGAAGGAGGAACAGAAATATAGATGAACAACAGAGGAATAAAGCCACTAATGACTGACAGCTAACAAGACTAACAGCGTAAGGCGCGCCCTATTAGTAAGGCTACTAATAATAAAGCGCTATTACTCCGTTTTTCAGCAAGCAACGGCCTAAGCCCCTATTAGTAAACGCGCTAGGAAGCGCGCCAGCGCCTTTAAGGCTCCTTCGGACAAGTAGGCATGACAGCTCTATCAGCTCAGGCAACTAAAGCAGCTAGTCAGGCAGCTCTTGCAGCTAATTACGCTCGGGCTTGCTACCCGGGAATCACTCGCCCTAATGACTAAAGAAGGAGAGGCTTAACAGACACAACATTGCTTGTTTATCGACTTTAGTCCGAAGGTCACTCTAAGGAGGCATCACATACTACTCTTACTAGTCTCTTCCTAAGGCGACTCAAGGGAGGGACACTGACTTGTATTTCTTCCCAGCTGTTAGTCCTGACTTGCCCTTTTTACGAAAGCGAAAGCCTACGCTAGCCAGAGACGCTTGTTGCTTTAGTGGATAGAGAAACCTCTCCCTTCTTGCTTCGCCATAAGGAAAGGAAAGACATGGACTAATTAGAGTCACGTTAGGAGAACACCCTTGCTAACCTTGTTATAGATATGACTCTGTGCGCCTTTACGTTTCACAATTAGTGAACTGGATTTATTGTCATGACCTAAATTTTCCATGGGTTCGTAAAGAATCGATCCATTTAAATTACCCCAAACAGATTTTCTACCACTAGTAGGAGAGGACGACCAAAGGGGAATCCACCGAAAGCCAAGACGCATCGGCGTCTCAAACAGACGGGGGACATACCGAGAAACCAGAGGAACAACGTGTTTCCTAAAAGAGAAAACAACATTGTCCGATGGACTGAAAGCTCTAGCACAAATTGACTCGAACCGATAAGACTCGCGTTTTACCACGAGTATTAGACGGGAAATCGAGAACAATGAGAGATAGAAGCGAACGAGCAAATCCGCTCTTTCAGACTTCTCCCTAATCACTCGCCGATGGAATGCAGGGATGCATCTCGGTAGACCAGACCTATTCAAGGACACAGGATGGGAGGTTGGGTCAGTCACGACCCAAGAACCCGCATAAGCACGCATTAAGCTGACCGAGCACGCTTTTAAATAAAGCGCAGTGTTCAGCCAACCAGCAGACTTACGAAACCTGTGGAACCACTTAATGAACAGGTAGACCGCAATGCACTTATCTTTGGACAAACGACCGAAGATACATAACTGGACTTTTGAACAAAGCCCAGCAATGCATCGAGGACTAAAGGTCTCTCTTTTGGCTAACCTGAGAACGCGCACAATTTGAGCTATGTCTCTGCTAAAAAAGTATCCACCCCTTATCTCAATATATATGGCTCGGCCCCATACTAGTCCAGATTCTGTTAGTGATTTGTTTGTTGTTTGTTCATATAGAAAACGATAGCGATGATAACACAAGCAAAACACTGGATTGGAGTGTGGGAGGAATAACTATAAGCTATTCGGGGAGGTATGGGAGGCAGTGACTGGAATTACGTCGACGCCCTCGTCGACGCCTTCTTCAGGTACTCTTCGAGTTGGTCCCTGTATGGATGGAGTGTAGCTTCTAGCTCCCAGCTCGCTTCTGCTTCTGGAAGGCCTTTCCACTTGACCAAGTACTCTGTCTTCTTTAATATTCCGCGAACGCTCTTCACTCGGTCTGCTAAGATGTCCTCAACTTGCTTGGTAGACGAAGATGTCATAGTCGGTGTTTCACGCGTCGGGACACTTCTAGCTTGATCTTTTTGGTCGGCATGGTATGGCTTCAGGCAACTCGCATGAAAAACTGGATGGACCTTTAGCCACGGTGGGAGTTGAACTTTGAAGGATACCTTACCAATCTTCTCAATGATGGGGAACGGTCCTTCATACTTCCGCACCAGTCCGTTGTGCACTTTTCGAAAGAACTTGAGTTGGGCTGGTTGGAGCTTTACTAACACCTTGTCCCCCACTTTGAAGTTCTCGGGCCTTCTATCTTTGTCTGCATACTTCTTTGCTCTCTTGGCGGCTTTTTCAAGGTAAGCTCTAGCAATCTCTGCATTCTTATGCCACTCCTTAGCAAAGTGGTATGCTGCTGGGCTGCTACCTGTGTACCCAACCATGACGGTGTGGGGCGTCAATGTTGTTGTCCAATTGATAACTCAAAAGGGTTGCAGAGCTCTTCTGCAAGTTGTAGCTGAACTGGGCCACATCCAGCAACTGAACCCAATTCTTTTGGTTGGCACTTACAAACTAAGGTATTCTTCCAGTAAAGCATTGATTCTCTCAGTCTGGCCATCAGTTTGGGGGTGAAGGCTTGTGGAGAAGTTCAACTTTGACCCCAAGAGCTTGAACAACTCCGTCCAGAAGCGTCCAGTAAACCGCGAGTCCCGATCGCTCACGATGGTCTGCGGCACACCCCAGTACTTCACCACGTGCTTAATGAATAGTCGGGCCGACTCTTCATCCGTGCAATGCAAAGGTGCCGGGGTAAACGTAGCATATTTTTAGAATCGGTCTACCACCACCAAGATAGACCCAAGTGTCCCCACCTTCGGCAGATTCGATATGAAGTCCATGGATACGCTCTCCCATGGTCTCTCGGGAACAGGTAAAGGTTCAAGGAGCCCCAACGGTTTGGCCCGCTCGACCTTATCCTGCTGGCATATGAGGCATGTCCGAACATACTCCTCTACATCGTCCCCCATCCTTGGCCAGTAATAGCCCCGTTCCAACAAGGCTAACGTGCGATGTATCCCAGGGTGCCCCGCCCATAACGTATCGTGGCACTCCTTGATAAGTCCCTTCCTCAAGTCCCCAGATCTAGGGACATACAAGCGGTTCCTCTTCGTGACCAAGAGTCCATCATCGATCCAGAACCGTCGAGTCTTCCCTTCTTCAACAAGCTGAATTAGGGTCTTCGCAAGAGGATCCCTCTCTAATCCTTTGCGTATCTGGTCGCGCAAGTCCGTTCTAAGGCGGCTTACTGCAGTTTGCTCTTCTATCTTCAATGCAGCCAACTCGGCCTTACGGCTTAGCGCGTCCGCCACTTGATTGTTCCGACCGGGCAACTACTCGAGCGCCATGTCGAACTCGGTCAGAAAATCCTGCCATCTTGCTTGCTTTGGCGACAGTTTCCTCTGCGTCAGGAAGTAGCTGGTCGCCACATTGTCTGTCTTCACCACAAACCTTGACCCGCCTCCAAGTCCTCAAGCAATGTACCACTGCTGTCATTTCCTTCTCCTGCACCGTATATCGCTTCTCAGTCTCATTAACTTAGCGCGAAATCCATTGCTAAAACTGGTATCTCGGTGGAAGAAAATTCCATCGCATCGGTAGAAGACGAGGCCCTGTTTCCGAAATGGAACAGGGGAGTCCAGGGGAGTGGGAAAGGGGGGCCCTTTGCGCTTTCGCGGATCAGAGAGTGAGTTGACTTTTTCACATTCTACTTCACGAGCTCTGACACCAAACATTCAATTCAATAAAGAAGTTTTTAGAATGAAGGCTCTTCTTTATCTTGTTTTACTTGTTCTTATGTTGTGTTGACTTTCGAAAGGAAGTTGGAGACAGAGACGGAGATGACGGAGACGGATGTGAGGTCTAAACCATAAGCTAAGGTCAATCGAGTGCGCCCGAAATTACGAGTTCAAAAGCCAGGTTCAGGAGACCGATCAACTAACGCTTCTGTTGGATGTTGGGAAGCCCCACTGGTTGTTAAGTTAACGAACGTATAGAAAGATGATGGATATGTTTGTTATCTTATCTTATATGAAGAGATCGATATGGCTTACGGGAAGGGTGGATAGCTGACGAGTGTGCTTTCTTTCATTTGTTTGCCCGATCAGGGATAGAGAGGGGATCCAGCTCCTGATCCAGTGAAGGTTCCTGGTCAATAAAGATTCCCTTCCCTAAGACGAGACGAGCTCACTGACTGAACATCTGCTTGTCCTCCAGTTTCAGGTCTTCCTTATGAAAGTTATGAATTCCTGGTGGAGGGTAGAGATACCCATACAAAAAAGTGAATCACACTGAACTTACACATACTTACAAGCACTAGAGGTTCTGAAAGGGGAGGACGAGAGGCAGCGCGAGGTGGTTCTCATCATATTATCGGGGATGGAGAAGACATGATCCGTTTCCGGCCCGGAGTTGGGCAGATCGAGCCAATAGTCTCACTCAGTCTTCGAGAATATTGGGAATCCACCACTTCTTTCCCCCCTATACATTTTGTGTTTACTGCATGGAAGGTGGCAGGAAGGAGGCGACCATGGGAATTGCGCTCGAACCACGAGGTGTACTCTGTGTCTTCCGATCCAGAGAATCCGATTCAGGGTATCCTAAAGACTCGTCCTGTGCCGCAAGAAGATGACCTGGAGTGGAGTTTCCAGCGCCGTCGCCATGCTTTCTGGGTGGTCGCCTGGGCACAATAAAGGCCTCATATGAGGTCTGGTGCCAGCACCTCTCTCCTAGGTACCACTCACGTACCCCCGGTCCCGAAAACAAATCTCGTCGCTGCCAATACTCTCTGGCCGAGACCACGCAATCTTTATCCCAATGGACGGATTCCTCCCATGGGTCCTACTCTACCTACATCATGTTAACAGAGGGGTAAAGTAAGCCGAAGTGAATTCATTCCATGATAAGCAACGGGAGTCACTAACCTTCTAAGTTGTTCACATGTCAATCTGGGCCCGGTTCACGTCAGCTTGGTGGGCCAAGCCACGCCTCTTCCTATTACTTGTTCGCCACTTCCTTTTCCTTTCCAAGGGCTCTGAGTCTAGGAGGATGGGGCGACAGAAGTCGAAGTACTTATATCCTCGTCTGAAAGAGGCTCGATCATTGTTCTTAAGTGAATTCTGGAAGGAACACTAGCTAGCTCGCGGGAACCAACCTACCTCTCTTTCTCTAGTCGTAACCTAGCCATGAACGATCACCAAAAAGTTCCAAGATAATAAAATAATAAGAATAAGGTGATCTGTTCGCCTACTCAACTAATCACATAGATCAGTCCCAAACGAGTGGAGCCTACTTTTGAATCGACAGCGAGTGGACAAGAAAGCGAGTAAGGAATAAGAGTCAACCATTTTTTTTTTAATGAAAAAGTCTCGCTATAGGAAATAGAATCCGTTTATCATCCTTGCTCGTGAGTGAAAAACGATTTTGATGACTTTGTAGCTATAGGAACATAAACAGGCAAGCAAAGAGGATCAGACCAAGCACGCAAGAAAGCCCTACGTCCCTTCTCTACTTCCCGAAACAGGCCTATCCGAGGGCGAGCTACAGGACTTAATGGATTTTGAAAGGAAAGAGATTCCCGCCACTGCAATCGTCCACGCCAGCCGCACCCTTGAACTGAACCCTTCGTATTAGGCACCTCGCTACATGGCCTGGCGTGCCTTTTCTACTTTAATTTGCCCCCTTTAACTTCCTACTGGTAGTTTTAGATCAAGATAGAACATATAATAAGAAATAAGATCTAGCAATCTGGTAGTTCCTGTAAGCCAAGCAGCTATCGAAGAGCGTAGGAGAGAGATAAAAGAGTAGTCCTCTTGTGAAAGACATCCTTAGCAGGGGATTCCTTCCTCTCTACGCCCACCCGGATCTAGTAATAAGGATTTGAATAGGTAGCTAGGTTCTTTGTTTTTGGCATTCCTATCCTAGTAGTAAGGTTATAAAAGCTAGGATAGAAAAGAATGTATTAGATATAGCACTCGTAGCTAGGCGCATGAAGGATCGAATCTCTTCTTGTTGACAGACTTCTTCCCTGCTTCCTCACCCTAGGAGAGAGCAAGATCTTCCTCCTACAGGTAGGTTTATAGGAAGCTAGGATAGATTCTAACCTATTAGATGTAGCCATCTGGTTCTTCCTGTAATCCAAGATGGCAGCTATCGAAGAGCGTAAGAAAGGAAAATAAGTAAGAAAGGGTATGCAAGCAAGGAGAATCTCTCTATCTTCCCTATAGTCTGTGTAGTCTGTAGCTTCATTTCCTTACTGCATCTATTCTAGAAGGAGATGCAAGCTATCTTCCTATGGATTTTCGCTTCTTCTTTCCTCTGTTAGTTATTGCCTGTAAGCTCTCTAAGGTGGTTATTCCTTCTTAAATGGATGTTCCTAGTGAGTTGTAGTACTTAGATTAACTTCCTTGAGTTTGCTGTAGTTTCTCTTTTGAAGTTTATAACAGATAAGGAAAGACAAGAATGTATTAGATTGGGCTTTCCCTTTTGGGAAGTAGGATGTAGCCTCACTTCCGTAACTAGCTTGCAGTTCTCTAAGGGGAGTGAAGCGAGGTCCCTCCTCTATCTAGAGGGAGGAGCGTAACGTCTAAGAGTATGATCTACTTTTTCTTTTGATAGCTCGATAGTGAAACCTGAGGCAAGTAGCTAACTGCGAGTGCTTTCAGATTCAACGATTAGCTACCGATACGAATGCCTCTATTCCTGCCTTTAGGAAGTCCTAGATTCAGTCCTTTACCTTTCTATCTCTCTAGATGGCAGGACTGAGTTAGGATAGTCAGGATAGGAGTTCTACTTCTTGCTTTGAGATGTAGCTTCCCTCATGTAGTCATGTAATTGGTAGCTAGCCTTTCCTATCCTATTAGCTAGCTTGACTTCCTCTAGTAGCAGCGTCCTTTTGTGTCTCTATTATTTATGTCACATAATAGTCCGGTCTTCCTGTCTATAGGGATGTAGCTTGCTTTCCTTCCTGTGCTTGTAGTGGCATAAGGAAGAGTTTGATTCAGGTAGCTCTATGTTACTACGGTTGGTTCCGGGAGAAAGGACTTTCCCCTGAGGCAACTTGCTACTTTAGGGTTAGCTCAAGCTAGAACAAATAAGAAGAAATTCGATCTAGCCAGCTGGTTGTTCCAGGAAGCTAAGATGGCTGCTATCGACGAGCTGAGGAGAGAGCAAGAGCTGCTACCTATTCTCCTAAAGGGTTAAGTCCTTTGTAATATGCCCTTCTTGCTTTCTATCTTCTTGCCTGTCCTCTTTCTTACTAGGACTCCTAATTAGCATCCAACAGATCAATTAAATTTGAGGAGAATCGGTTGCAGTTCTTGTTCTTGGATGTGGGATAGCGCGCAATGGGGGCTTTGAGGTCTCTCCCCTCTGTCTCTTTCCCTCGTCTTGTTGTTCCTGTAAGCAAAGGAAGAAATCTAACTCCTATTCCTGCTATAAGAGATAGAGTAAGGCCTTCTTACGGTTATCTCCTCTTTGCATGAAGAAGCCCCTCTGAAAGTGCCTATTACAACCGATATATTCGCTGCGCACTTATCCGCTTTTTTTTTGCGCTTATCCGCTGTTCTTCTCTTTCCTACTCGCTAGATGGTTGAAGCTAAAGAGGTGTTTTAGGAAGCTATGGAAGCTAGGGCTATGGAACTCAAGGCAGTAAGGTAAGAGAGTTCCTACCTGAACGTAGGATATCCCCCAAGCAAGTGATTCAATGTATTTCCTGCTGTTATAACTCTAAGCAGAATACCTGTAGGAAGTCTGTCAACAAGAAGAGATTCGATTCGGAACTCTTATATGTCCATCCAAGGTCCAATATTTCACATACATGGTATCAGACAGAGCAATCTGATCCAATGAATCCAATGATCTCTATCCTACTACGACCCATTGAACACGCTTTCTTGCTAAAGAGAATCGGCCATATAGAAGAATCATTGGATAGAGCCTTGATACAGATCAGAAGAGCTGATACGGGAAATGCTACCAGACCGATTGAGTACAGTTGCTTGGCCCGTTCTCGACCGAAACGACCCTTTGGACGACCGATGGCAGGAGAGAAAGATTCGACAGATTGAGATCGATCTCCCCTCCCCTCTTTCAAGATCAGATCGAGAGGTTTTTCTTCCAACAGAACTCCCATCGCTCCACTTCTTCTTCCCTCTTCAAGCTCGTCCTTCTATTCCCGATTGAAGAAGAGCTTCCATTCCTTCCATTCTCGCCACTGATTCTACTGAAAGTTAAGTCACAACTAAAATGGAATGAACTAATAATTCAATTGATTTGACTTCTTTCAATGGATCTTTTCCTGTGTTTAGGTTAGCTCTCTACTTTCATCTCTGCTTGCCTGTCTTCCTCGTTTATTTGTCTCCATAGGTTGTGATTGTGATCGTCTTAAGGCCTAATATATCTTCAGGAAGAAGCCCAGTGAAAGCCCTTATCATAGATTACCAGTAGTCCCTTCAAATGTGGTAAACTTCTTTTCCTTTCTAGATGCACCTTGCCCAACTGCCTTGTGAGTCTTTTTTCTCCAAAAAATGTTCTGAGCTCAAGTGCTAATGTGGTCTGAGGGAAAGGATTTCTTCTTGTCTGCTTAGCTTATTCTTTGGTCTACCACATTTCCGGTCAATGCTGCGAGTGTGCCTTAATCAAAAATGAAGGATCCTTTTCGGCCCTCTTTCGCTTCGAGCTTTTTACTGTTAAAAGATATCCGGCCCCTCTTGTTATATCTTTCGAAATTGCTGCTCGCTCTGGGGGTCTACCTCGAATTCGATAGTTTATTGCTAACAAGATTCCCCATGCTATATGCGGCGGCAATGCAATTCTCCAGAGAGTGAGTTGCTGATCATAATGCCCGCCCTTAGTAGGATTTCCAGTAGTCGGTTTTAGGTTGGGGTGCGAATAGTAGCATAGTTGCTTAGTCACCTTCCTCTCCTTAACAGTCGAGCTTTAACTACTTCCTCTTACGTATTACTATCTAGGGGCTTTGAAGCTGGTGTCTTTACTTATGTCATTAGCAAGGTGTAAGCTACTCTGCTGCTCGCTTCGTAAAGCTCCGCTCGTTGCTTTTCATCCTTTAGTATCTTGCTGCTTCTTTTCTTCCGCTTCTGAGGCAGCATCTCTATTAGTTAGTAAGCTAGCTGCTACTATAGTTTTTTTAAGGCGTTTGCGCAATCGGCTTGTTGGTTGGCTTAATTACGCTATAAGGGCTTGTAGCTAAAAGTCGTCTTAATCGCTTTCCTCTTCCTCTACCTTCACTCGCTGCCTTGCCTTCGACGACTCAAACTAGGAGTTACCATTGTTTTCTTGTAGTTGCCAGACGTCAGTGACCTTGCCGAGTCCGATAGGTTGCCCAATGGTGCGAGTGTTAGTTAGGTGTTCCCGGTCGACTAACTGTTGTGAGAATTAGTGAGTTAGGAGTTGTGCCTTAATCTTTCGAAGGTGCTTGAAGGTCTCTCTACTTATGGCATAACCGATCCTGCTAGTTAGCAAGCCTTGCCATTCGGATGAAAAGAATTTCATCCTAATTAAAGCCGGATTCCTCCCTTATCAATGTTTGAGATGCCTGGTTGTGCCAATTGCCCTAGTTTACAATATGACTTTTATGCCTGGCGGCAACTCGGATCTTATGTTCTTCAGATGCCCGGCTTATCTGCCAGTTGTCTGGCTGCAAAAGGAAGAGGTTAGTTCACAACCCTGAAAGCCGAAGACGAAGCGAGGAAGGCAGCGACAGCGACAGAGA
>QPKB01000516.1:0-28484 GCA_003546025.1 Camphora micrantha
CCTCGAGGGGCCATTTGTTGACACCAAAAAATGTCACCTATGTCCCTTCAACACCAAAAAGCTACATGGAGTCACATCCTGCATAAATAGGAAGGCGCCACTTCAAGCACCAGATCTTGTCAGAATCAAACAAAAACTACAAGATCCTTCAAAGCAGCCAAAAGAAGGGTACACATGAAGTTTCGGGCCATTTTGACATCATTTGGCCTAACTTCACTCCTCCGACAGCCAGGCAGGAGCTCCCGGCAGCGACAGTGTCGAAGACTTCAAAATTTTGATCAGAGCCTACGGATGGTCTCAAAATACCTCCAAAAGGCCCCCTGCCAAATTTCAAGTCAAACGGACGACGTTTGACCCTTCATCAACTCTCAGGAAGCAAAAACAGGCCTACCGGCAGCGGAGCACCCCGGAATCATGGCATCCAAATGGAGCTAATGGATCATCTCCAAATGACTCCAATAGGTCCCCTGTCAAGTTTTAGGTCAAACGGACATCGTTTGGCCTAGTTTCAAAGCTCGGCATTTTCCTCGAGGTGAAATCAAGGCGAGCATTTGCGGGACCCCAAAAGGCTTCAAAACTCAAACCAAAGCCCATGGTTGGTCTTAATTACTACTCAGGAGGCTCCCTGTCAAATTTCAGGTCAATCGGACATCGGTTGACCACAAGTCAAAGCTCGGCATTTCTCTCATGGCGAAATTAAGGCAAGCGTTTGCGGGACTCCGAACGGCTTCAAAACTCAAACCAAAGCCTATGGTTGGTCCTATCTACTGCTCAAGAAGCTCCACGTCAAATTTCAGGTCATTCCGACATCGTTTGACCTAGTTTCAATGCTTGACAAAAAATTGGCAAAACCGCACAACAAAGTCTTCGACTTTCCAGAAAAATAGGAAACTTTGTGCTCCGATTTGCGCGGCTTCTCGTCGGGTTTTCTTCAAGAGAATCAGGCCAATAAATGAGGGGAAATGTCAGGAAAAATACAGAAGAAAAAAGAATGAAAAAAGATCGAAAAACGGCGAAGAAACGGCGACCGAAAGGCGGCCTAAATATGGGCCCAAGGCCCACGGTCGCCGGCGACCATGGAAATTCCGGCGACCCAAAAATTCGCCGGAAGACCCTTTTTCGGGTCCTTTTCGCGTTTCGAGTTGATTGGCCCTTGTGATTTTTCCAAAATCTGATTTTTCGTGCATGAAATCCGTCGATCTTCATCAACATCACGGATTCGCCGCCGAAATCATTGGATGATCATTAGATGCCTCAAAATCGCCAACCGGCTGACAAAGAAAGCACACTTTCTACCCGCCCGATCGTGAAATCGACAGGACAGATGTTGCCGGCACTTTGACATTAATCAATGTCTGAAATTGCATCGCCATCCGACATCAAACAACATGTGGATCCACCGGCGGTCATCGCAAGAAGAATTCCAAAAGACGCGGCGCGGCCCGCGACTCTTCGAGCGACTTGGCGACCAATTAATGAGGTTAAATGACCCGCTTTATGACAAGTTAATGCGGTCATTAACTCATTATTTTGGACGGCCCAATCAAAAGCAAGCAAATGGGAGTTACAAGTCAAAGGATTTATGGCATTAAAGCCATGAAACTCCTCCCATGATGGGGATTAAAGGCAATTAAAGGCTCATTATTCTCCATCGGCCAATCAGATTCAAGGAAAAAGGAGTTACAAAACAAGTAATTTAAAAACTTGTAACTCCTCCCATTATGAGTATTAATGCATTCAATACTCATAAACCCTCCTAAATGGCTACCAAAGGCCTATAAATAGGAGGGCATTCCAAAGGGAAAGGAGCTAGCTCTCGCTCTCCCCCCGACGAAGACAAAAAAATCCAGAGGCCCTGCAACTCTGCTGCAAAGACCACCAAAAGGTGATTGAAGCACCCTTGGGGGGCCACCCCCCAAGGACCTCCCTTCTTCTACCGACATGGCTAAAACGTGGCTTTTCAGCCCGTTTACTTAGCTTTTTATCGGATATAAAACCTTCTCTTGGTCTTTGTCCTTTAAAACTCTGAGGTTAGAAAGCCGAGCCAAGAATCCAAGCATTGTGTTCTCATCTGCATGGACGATGGAGGAGCCCATACATGAGTCGCGACCTTCGATCTGAACGTGTCCCCACAATCGAATGAGAAGTCAGATTCCTTTTCTTGATTTCTGTTGTACTTTATTTTTCTTTTAGAGACAAAAATCACAATTCTTGTCTTTCATAATGGATAAGACTTGTAAATCGCCTTTTACGGCAAAATCACCTTTCACGGCAACAAATGAAATCGCCTTTCACGGCATTAAAAAAAAACCTTTTGTCTCTTTTCTTAAAATATGTGTGCAATAAAAACTAGAAAAAGTTTCATTTCCCCATTCTACTTGTGAAGGTGGATCTTCGGATCACCATTTCTAAATTTCAAGTAGAAAAGTGAAATTGGCATACCCGTACAAAAAGAAAGAAAGATGTTGATACCCTTATCTTTTCTTCTCCTCCCCTCCGCCGTACCCCGAAAGACCCGGGGCGGAGGCAGCGGGAGAGAGGGAAGAATCGGGTCCATCAATCGCACCCGAGGTATATTCGCGAACGAAACTACTTGTGCCTTCAGGATGGGAGCTCCCCGCGGACCGGTTTGGGTTGTCGGGACCGAAACTTTAGATCCGCCCGCCGGATTCGCCATTATAATAAATCGTCGGGAAGCTCGGGACGAGCAGATCGGCGGGGTGAACCGGCAAGCCCGTTCCGCGCCTCCGGCGGGGTCCGATTCGACCATTCTCTACGCGGTGCCCTCCGTTGGTTGCCTGTTCCCCTCGGTTTCTTGCCCCAGGGAGGACGCCCCCGCGTGACCAGGATAGGGTTCGCGACGCAGAGGGGCATCATGCAAAAAAAAAAGTAATGGAAAAGCGAAAGCGATACGATCATCGGCGAAGGACACTAGGCCCACATTGACGCGGAAAGCAAAAAGGGGGTGCAACACGAGGACTTCCCAGGAGGTCACCCATCCTCGTACTACCTGTAAGACCCCGACCCGAGTGAACCCGATTAGTACTAATTAAGTTGCGTGTTAGTGCTAAGCTTGATTGGTGATTTTTGATTAAGTTGGGTTTGGAATAGTTTTGATCCTAGTTTTGGGCTTTTGAATGCTTAGGTAGCTTGTGGGGCCCTTTGGGGGTTCCCTTTTTGGCGTTGCTTTTTCTTGGTGGATTTTCCCGATTTGTTGTGTATGGTGTTTTTGGCCCGTTGCATTCATCTTGTGGATTCTTACAACTTTCATGTTGATCCCGTGTCCATTCGAGGCCCCGAAACCCGAATTCTTGGCCTTGAGGGTAAAACAGTCATTGCACACCAAATCTGTACCCAAAACTTGATATTCCCGAAACCCGCGAAACATAGACTTTTTAGAAACTAGATATTTCGACGATCATTTCTTCCTTCTTCGTCGAATTCATCCGAGGTACCGAAAGAGATGATATCAGCCACCCAAGTGCATTAAGTTGTGGGACCCAACCTCCCCTTTGTTAACAAAGAGGAACTCACCCTCCATTGCCTTCCATTCCCCATGTTCCAGCCATTTGAGTCTAGGGTTTTTCTCTAGCAAGTTCCTCTTCTTCTTCTTGCTTCTTCATCTCTAATCCTCACCAATCTTGCACCAAACTCAAAGTGGAGACCACCAATCTCTTCCTCTCCTTGCAAGCTTCACCTTGATACTATTCTTGGAGAAATCTCCCCATATTGAGACCTCCCTTGAACTAGTTCTTCTCACTTGAAGGTCATCCAAGTAAGTGATCCCTCTCATCTTCTAGATTTATAATCTTCTAGCCTTAGGGAAGCTACATTTGCATTATTGAAAGGTTTCTTTGTCATTTCATTGTTTGACCCATGTAAGGGTTTTATTTGGGGATTTTGCCTTGTAGCTTGGACCATTTTCTTGGAGGACTTGTTAGAGCTTAATATCATTAATTGAAGACTTGAGGCAAGTGAATGTTGGATGTTTTTAAGTTTCAAATGGTTTGGTAGCATTTATGGATTTTTATGCTTTCATTGATTTCCTTTATTGATTTTCCATGGTTGCAATAAATGATCTTTATACCTCTTGATAGCCTCATTTAATGTCTTGGAAGCATGTAATTAAGTCATCTTGTTCATAGTCTTCCTTGGTTAATCATGTGTTGGAAGGAAAGGAAAAAGGGAGAAAAAGAGATCAAGTTCCCGGAACTGCTGCACGCCCAGGTCCGATCGATCGGACGTGCAGACCGATCGATCGGACTGTCTTTAACTGTAAGGGTTTTTGGGCCGATCGATCGGGCCCTGTGTAGAAATTTCGGCCGATCGATCGGACCCTGTTCAGACAATTTTAGCCGATCGATCGGACCGGTGGGTTTTGAGATTTTTTTTATTTTTTTTTTTCTTTTCTTGGTTTTAGGTGGGACCTTGGCTACCCTTTTTGGACTCATTTGACCATGCGTGAGGACGTCTTGAGCCGATGCTCCTCACGGTTGGTTGGGTGACATCGATGTTCACTTCATTTCAATCTTGAACGGGACGGAATGACGCGATATCTTCTTTATATCTAAATACAAGACTTTTTCCTTGGTTATCGCGAATTCTATTCCTTTCGATGACTGAGTAGGTTGCTCGATGTCTCCGAATTAACATCATGCTTAGGATGGACCATTTATAGTCTTGATTTCCTTATCATAACATCTAGTTATAACCATAAGCTCATTTTAAGTTTTGAAAAGCGTAAAAGTGCATAAGGAGCCCGGAATGTCTTCAAACTCAAGGAGTACCAATTCATATCTATGATCGACATACGGGACCCCTATTCACTCAAATAGATCTTAAAATCATTGTCTTTCCTGATTTAGCATAGTTCATAATATTTCTCTATTTCCAAGCCTTGCATTACATGAATGGTTTTCCCGAAAGTATTATTGTACACTTGAAACAGTTACTTGACCTGAAGTGCATTGCACCACATGATATGTCAGTGTGCTCTTGAGCACCCCCGTCTTGCCCGTTTGATTTTGTATTCGTACTTGATTTGCTTGCATTGTCTCGATTGTATTTGGCCTATGAGTCGGCACCACTAGGCTTGGATAACCCTGTTGGTCTGATCAACCGACTTGGAGATCCCCCTCTTGTCCCGCCAGCTGCAGTTTGGATCCCGCTACCCTGTCATTACCGTGGTCTTGTCCCGATGCCGCAGATTGCTACTGTGGTCCCCGATGCCCGGCTCGCTACCGTGGTCATGTATAGTATTGTATATGTATATGTATCTATATGAGATCCCCTGTTTCTCCTCACCTCGAGTGACTGAGATCAGGGCCTAGTTATTGCTCTATCGCTTTAGTGATAGAGGACTTAGCTTCTTGTGGTTGCCACCTTGTTATTCCCGATTCCTTGGTTACCTCATATGTCTTATCTTGTTTACTTGTTTTACAGCAAATGATTTATCTGTTTTATTAGAGTTCTTGTTTAAACAGATTTCTATGCTTTTCAAGGTATTTCATCTATTGTATATTGTTGTATCTTTTCATTCTCTTGCCAGACCGTCGTGTCTGATCCTTTGCTTTGGTACTCAGGTCCCGTTGCCGGCTTCCTTGAGGAGGAGCCAGAGGAGGCGGTAGGTGAGCCGCAGCCTCTAGTCGAGTGGCGTGCTGACGATGTCATGTAGACATCTGACTGCTTGAAGATGCGTAACATTTTGAGGGGAACTCATTGACCATTCTTTGGGGGTTATTCTTTTGTTATATTGGCCTTTGTTGGCCTCTATTTTTGGGATTGTAATTAACTGATATTTTGTTTAACTTTAACAACTTGGGAAACTTGCTATATATATCATTGCTCATTCTGATACAGTAATTATACTTGTGGTTATTGTCTTCATGACTAATGATAGATGGACTATTTGATTTGCTACACGCTTCCGCACGTGAAAGAAATATTAATGGATGATTGTGATATCCTCACCGCGGACACCTGTGGGAAATTAAAAATAAAAACATATGTGTGGTTGGTTCATGACACACTAAACACTAATGGTCCCGATCCCGGATCAGTCCTTCGGGGGCCCGGTCCGGGGTCGCGACACTACCCTCGCTCAAGCACGCTTAACTGCGGAGTTCTGATGGGATCCGGTGCATTAGCGCTGGTATGATCGCACCCGAGGTATATTCGCAAACGAAACTACTTGTGCCTTTCGGATGGGTGCTCCCCGCGGACCGGCCTGGGTAGTCGCGTCCGTAACTTTCGATCCGCCTGCCGGATTCGCCATTATAATATATCGTCGGGAAGCTCGGGACGAGCAGAACTGCGAGGTGAGCAGAAAAGCCCGTTCCGCGCATCCGGCGGGGTCCGATTCGACCATTTTCGACGCGGTGACCTCCGTTGGTTGCTTGTTCCCCTCGGTTTCTTGCCCCGGGGAGGACGCCCCCGCGTGACCATGATAGGGTTCGCGACGCAGAGGGGCATCATGCAAAAAAAAAAATGTGAAGGAAAAGCAAAAGCGAAACGATCATCGCCGAAGGACCCGAGGCCCAGATTGGCGCGGAAAGCAAAAAGGGGGTGCAACACGAGGACTTCCCTGGATGTCACCCATCCTAGTACTACTCTCGCCCAAGCACGCTTAACTGCGGAGTCCTGATGGGATCCGGTGCATTAGCGCTGGTATGATCGCACCCGAGGTATACTCGCAAACGAAACTACTTGTGCCTTCCGGATGGGAGCTCCCCGCGGAACGGCCTGGGTTGTCGGGCCTGTAACTTTCGATCTGCCCGCCGGATTCGCCATTATAATATATCGTCGGGTAGCTCGGGACGAGCAAATCGGCGAGGTGAACCGGCAATCCCGTTCCGCGCCTCCGGCGAGGTCCGATTCGACCATTCTCGACGCGGTGCCCTCTGTTGGTTGCCTGTTCCCCGCGGTTTCTTGCCCCGGGGAGGACGCCCCCGCGTGACCAGGATAGGGTTCGCGACGCAGAGGGGCATCATGCAAAAAAAAAAAAGTAAAGGAAAAGCGAAAGCGAAACGATCATCGCCGAAGGACCCGAGGCCCAGATTGACGCGGAAAGCAAAACGGGGGTGCAACACGAGGACTTCCCTGGAGGTCACCCATCCTAGTACTACTCTCGCCCAAGCACGCTTAACTGCGGAGTCCAGATGGGATCCGGTGCATTAGCGCTGGTATGATCGCACCCGAGGTATACTCACAAACGAAACTACTTGTGCCATCCGGATGGGAAGTCCCCGCGGACCGGCCGGGGTAGTCGGGCCCGTAATTTTCGATCCGCCCGCCGGATTCGTCATTATAATATATCGTCGGGAAGCTCGGGACAAACAGATCGGCGGGGTGAACCGGCAAGCCCGTTCCGCGCCTCCGGCGGGGTCCGATTCGACCATTCTCTCGACGCGGTGCCCCACCGTTGTTGCCTGTTCCCCTCGGTTTTTTGCCCCGGGCGCCCGAATCCCATCGCTCCGAAACCAGGAGGACGCCCCCGCGTGACCAGGAACGGGTTCGCGACGCAGAGGGGCATCATGCAAAAAAAAAAGTAAAGGAAAAGCGAAAGTGAAAGGATCAAACGATCGTCGGCGGGCCAATATTGACGCGGAAAGCAAAAAGGGGGTGCAACACGAGGACTTCCCAGGAGGTCACCCATCCTAGTACTACTCTCGCCCAAGCACGCTTAACTGCGGAGTTCTGATGGGATCCGGTGCATTAGCGCTGGTATGATCGCACCCGAGGTATATTCGCGAACGAAACTACTTGTGCCTTCCGGATGGGAGCTCCCCGCGGACCGGCCGGGGTTGTCGGGGCCGTAACTTTCGATCCGCCCGCCGGATTCGCCATTATAAATATATCGTCGGCAAGCTCGGGACGAGCAGATCGACGGGGGGAACTGGCAAGCCCGTTCAGTGCCTCCGGCGGGGTCGGATTCGACCATTCTGGACGCGGTGCCCTCTGTTTGTTGCCTGTTCCCCTCGGTTTTTTGCCCCGGGCGCCCGACGCCCATCGTTCCGAAACCAGGAGGACGCCCCCGCGTGACCAGGATAGGGTTCGCGACGCAGAGGGGCCACATGCAAAAAAAAAAAAAAAAAAAACAAAAGCGAAAGCGAAGCGAAACGATCGTCGGCGGGCCCATATTGACGCGGAAAGCAAAAAGGGGGTGCAACACGAGGACTTCCCAGGAGGTCACCCATCTTAGTACTACTATCGCCCAAGCTCGCTTAACTGCGGAGTTCTGATGGGATCCGGTGCAGAAGCGCTAGTATGATCGCACCTCTAGTATGATCGTACCCGAGGTATATTCGCGAACGAAACTACTTGTGCCTTCCGGATGGGAGCTCCCCGCGGACCGGCCGGGTTGTCGGGCCGTAACTTTCGATCCGCCCGCCGATTCGCCATTATAATATATCGTCGGAAAGCTCGTGAAGAGCAGATCGACAGGGTGAACCGGCAAGCCCGTTCCGCGCCTCCGGCGGGGTCGGATTCGACCATTCTCGACGCGGTGCCCTCCGTTGGTTGCCTGTTCCCCTCGGTTTCCCATCGCTCCGAAACCAGGAGGACGCCCCCCGCGTGACCAGGATAGGGGTCGCGACGCAGAGGGCCACATGCAAAAAAAAAAAAAGTAAAGGAAAGGCGAAAAGCGAAACGATCAACGAGGACCCGAGGCCCAGATTGACGCGGAAAGCAAAACGGGGGTGCAACACGAGGACTTCCCAGGAGGTCACCCATCCTAGTACTACTCTCGCCCAAGCACGCTTAACTGCGGAGTTCTGATGGGATCCGGTGCATTAGCGCTGGTATGATCGCACCCGAGGTATACTCGCAAACGAAACTACTTGTGCCTTCCGGATGGGAGCTCCCCGCGGACCGGCCTGGGTTGTCGGGGCCGTAACTTTCGATCCGCCCGCCCGATTCGCCATTATAATATATCGTCGGAAAGCTCGTGAAGAGCAGATCGACTGGGGGAACAGGCAAGCCCGTTCCGCGCCTCCGGCGGGGTCGGATTCGACCATTCTCGACGCGGTGGCCTCCGTTGGTTGCCTGTTCCCCTCGGTTTTTTCTCCCATCGCTCCGAAACCAGGAGGACGCCGCCGCGTGACCAGGATAGGGCTCGCGACGCGGTGGGGCATCATGCAAAAAAAAAAAAAAAAAAAAAGAAGTGAAAGCGAAACGATCGATCGCCGGCGGGCCCGAGGCCCAGATTGACGCGGAAAGCAAAAAGGGGGTGCAACACGAGGACTTCCCAGGAGGTCACCCATCCTAGTACTACTCTCGCCCAAGCACGCTTAACTGCGGAGTTCTGATGGGATCCGGTGCATTAGCGCTGGTATGATCGCACCCGAGGTATATTCGCGAACGAAACTACTTGTGCCTTCCGGATGGGAGCTCCCCGCGGACCGGCCGGGTTTGTCGGGTCCGTAACTTTCGATCCGCCCGCCCGATTCGCCATTATATAATATATCGTCGGAAAGCTCGTGAAGAGCAGATCGACGCAGTGAACCGGCAAGCCCGTTCCGCGCCTCCGGCGGGGTCGGATTCGACCATTCTCGACGCGGTGCCCTCGGTTTGGTTGCCTGTTCCCCTCGGTTTTTTTGCCCCGGGCGCCCGAATCCCATCGCTCCGAAACCAGGAGGACGCCCCCGCGTGACCAGGATGGGGTTCGCGACGCAGAGGGGCATCAAAAAAAAAAAAAAAAAGTAGAAGGAAAAGCGAAAGCGAAACGATCGTCGGCGGGACCGAATATTGACGCGGAAAGCAAAAAGGGGGTGCAACACGAGGACTTCCCAGGAGGTCACCCATCCTAGTACTACTCTCGCCCAAGCACGCTTAACTGCGGAGTTCTGATGGGATCCGGTGCATTAGCGCTGGTATGATCGCACCCGAGGTATATTCGCGAACGAAACTACTTGTGCCTTCCGGATGGGAGCTCCCCGCGGACCGGCCGGGTTTGTCGGGGCCGTAACTTTCGATCCGCCCGCCCGATTCGCCATTATAATATATCGTCGGAAAGCTCGTGAAGAGCAGATCGACGGGGGGAACAGGCAAGCCCGTTCCGCGCCTCCGGCGGGGTCGGATTCGACCATTCTCCACGCGGTGCCCTCGGTTTGTTGCCTGTTCCCCTCGGTTTTTTGCCCCGGGCGCCCGAATCCCATCGCTCCGACCAGGAGGACGACGCCCCCCGCGTGACCAGGAACGGGTCCGCGACGCAGAGGGGCCACATGCAAAAAAAAAAAAAAGAAGGAAAAGCGAAAAGCGAAGGCGAAACGATCGTCGGCGGGCCCAATATTGACGCGGAAAGCAAAAAGGGGGTGCAACACGAGGACTTCCCAGGAGGTCACCCATCCTAGTACTACTCTCGCCCAAGCACGCTTAACTGCGGAGTTCTGATGGGATCCGGTGCATTAGCGCTGGTATGATCGCACCCGAGGTATATTCGCGAACGAAACTACTTGTGCCTTCCGGATGGGAGCTCCCCGCGGACCGGCCGGGTTTGTCGGGCCCGTAACTTTCGATCCGCCCGCCGATTCGCCATTATAATATATCGTCGGAAAGCTCGGGAAGAGCAGATCGACGGGGTGAACCGGCAAGCCCGTTCCGCGCCTCCGGCGGGGTCGGATTCGACCATTCTCCACGCGGTGCCCTCGGTTTGTTGCCTGTTCCCCTCGGTTTTTTGCCCCGGGCGCCCGAATCCCATCGCTCCGAAACCAGGAGGACGCCCCCGCGTGACCAGGAACGGGTCCGCGACGCAGAGGGGCCACATGCAAAAAAAAAAAAAAAAAAAAAAGAAGGAAAAGCGAAGGCGAAACGATCGTCGCGGGCCAATATTGACGCGGAAAGCAAAAAGGGGGTGCAACACGAGGACTTCCCAGGAGGTCACCCATCCTAGTACTACTCTCGCCCAAGCACGCTTAACTGCGGAGTTCTGATGGGATCCGGTGCATTAGCGCTGGTATGATCGCACCCGAGGTATATTCGCGAACGAAACTACTTGTGCCTTCCGGATGGGAGCTCCCCGCGGACCGGCCGGGTTGTCGGGCCGTAACTTTCGATCCGCCCGCCCGATTCGCCAATATAATATATCGTCGGAAAGCTCGTGAAGAGCAGATCGACGAGGTGAACCGGCAAGCCCGTTCCGCGCCTCCGGCGGGGTCGGATTCGACCATTCTCCACGCGGTGCCCTCGGTTTGTTGCCTGTTCCCCTCGCCTTTTGCCCCGGGCGCCCGAATCCATCGCTCCGAAACCAGGAGGACGCCCCCGCGTGACCAGGAACGGGTTCGCGACGCAGAGGGGCCACATGCAAAAAAAAAAAAAAAGGAAAGAAGGAAAAGCGAAGGCGATCATCGATCGTCGGCGGGCCCAAGATTGACGCGGAAAGCGAAAAGGGGGTGCAACACGAGGACTTCCCAGGATGTCACCCATCCTAGTACTACTCTCTCCCAAGCACGCTTAACTGCGGAGTTCTGATGGAATCCGGTGCATTAGCGCTGGTATGATCGCACCCGAGGTATATTCGCGAACGAAACTACTTGTGCCTTCCAGATGGGAGCTCCCCACGAACCGGCCTGGGTAGTCGGGGCCGTAACTTTCGATCCGCCCGCCGGATTCGTCATGATAATATATCGTCGGGAAGCTCGGGAAGAGCAGATCGACGAGGTGAACAGGCAAGCCCGTTCCGCGCCTCCGGCGGGGGTCGGATTCGACCATTCTGACGCGGTGCCCTCCGTTTGTTGCCTATTCCGCTCGGTTTTTTGCCCCGGGCGCCCGAATCCCATCGCTCCGAAACCAGGAGGACGCCCCCGCGTGACCAGGAACGGGTCCGCGACGCAGAGGGGCACATGCAAAAAAAAAAAAAAAAAAAAGAAGCGAAAGCGACGATCGAAACGATCGTCGGCGGGCCCAGTTTGACGCGGAAAGCAAAAAAAGGGGTGCAACACGAGGACTTCCCAGGAGGTCACCCATCCTAGTACTAGTCTCGCCCAAGCACGCTTAACTGCGGAGTTCTGATGGGATACGGTGCATTAGCGCTGGTATGATCGCACTCGAGGTATATTCGCGAACGAAACATCTTGTGCCTTCCGGATGGGAGCTCCCCGCGGAACGGCCTGGGTTGTCGGGCCCGTAACTTTCGATCCGCCCGCCGGATTCGCCATTATAATATATTGTCGGGAAGCTCGAAACGAGCAGATTGGCGCAGTGAACCGGACAGTCCGTTCCGCGCCTACGGCGGGGTTCGATTCGACCATTCTCAACGCAGTGACCTCCGTTGGTTGCCTGTTCCCCTCGGTTTCTTGCCCCGGGGAGGACGCCCCCGCGTGTCCAGGATAGGGCTCGCGACGCAGAGGGGCATCATGCAAAAAAAAAAAAAGTAAAGGAAAAGCGAAAGCGAAATGATCATCGCCGAAGGACCCGAGGCCCAGATTGACGCGGAAAGCAAAAAGGGGGTGCAACACGAGGACTTCCCAGGAGGTCACCCATCCTAGTACTAGTCTCGCCCAAGCACGCTTAACTTCGGAGTTCTGATGGGATACGGTGCATTAGCGCTGGTATGGTCGCACTCGAGGTATATTTGCGAACGAAACTACTTGTGCCTTCCGTATGGGAGCTCCCCGCGGAACGGCCTGGATTGTCGGGCCCGTAACTTTCGATCCGCCCGCCGGATTTGCCACTATAATATATCGTCGGGAAGCTCGGGACGAGAAGATCGGCGGGGTGAACCGGCAAGACCGTTCAGCCCCTCTGGCAAAGTCCGATTCGACCATTCTCGACGCGGTACCCTCCGTTGGTTGCCTGTTCCCCGCGTTTTCTTGTCTCGGGGAGGACGCCCCCGCGTGACCAGGATAGGGTTCGCGACGCAGAGGGGAATCATGCAAAAAAAAAAAACTAAAGGAAAAGCGAAAGCGAAACGATCATCGCCGAAGCACCCGAGGCTCAGATTGACGCGGAAAGCAAAAAGGGGGTGCAACACGAGGACTTCCCAGGAGGTCACCCATCCTCGTACTACTCTCGCCCAAGCACGCTTAACTACGGAGTTCTGATGGGATCCGTTGCATTAGCGCTGGTATGATCGCACCCGAGGTATATTCGCGAACGAAATTACTTGTGCCTTCCGGATGGGAGCTCCCCGCGGACCGGCCTGGGTAGTCGGGTCCGTAACTTTCGATCCGCCCGCCGGATTCGCCAATATAATATATCGTCGGGAAGCTCGGGACGAGCAGATCGGCGAGGTGAACCGGTAAGCCCGTTTCGCGGCTCCGGCGGGGTCCGATTCGACCATTCTCGACGCGGTGACCTCCGTTGGTTGCCTGTTCCCATCGGTTTCTTTCCCTAGGGAGGACGCCCCCGCGTGACCAGGATGGGGTTCGCGACGCAGAGGGGCATCATGCAAAAAAAAAAAAAGTAAAGGAAAAGCGAAAGCGAAACGATCATCGCCGAAGGACCCGAGGCCCAGATTGACGCGGAAAGCAAAAAGGGGGTGCAACACGAGGACTTCCCAAGAGGTCACCCATCCTAGTACTACTTTCGCCCAAGCACGTTTCACTGCGGAGTTCTGATGGGATCCGGTGCATTAGCGCTGGTATGATCGCACCCGAGGTATATTCTCGAACGAAACTACTTGTGCCTTCCAGATGGGAGCTCCCCGCGGACCAGCTTGGGTAGTCGGGCCTGTAACTTTCAATCCGCCCACCGGATTCGCCATTATAATATATCGTCGGGAAGCTCAAGGATGGTACTGATGATCGCTGTGATTAATTGGGGCTCAAGGATCATAAGATGTGGATTTAAATTGGTGGAAAAGTTCTAGTCCAATTAATCCATGGATATTGATAGAGGGGCCTACTTATGGTAATCGGGAAGTTTAGGGTCTTCTTTGTAATTTATTCCTAAGACTGGAGTGAAATTGCATTTATATAGTGGTATTATTTGCAATTAACTGTGGGCCCGGATTGCACATGAGAGTGGGGTTGCGGGGTCCCAGTTGGAGCCAGCTTTCTATGGAATCCCTAGTGGTCCCCACGCTAGCCCAAGTTATTGGAAAGATACTAATTCTATTTGAACTCTAAGAAGAATGAATTAGAAAGTTAATATTTCTATTTGAAGTAGGACATCTAATAGTAGTAATAGAAGGAAGAGAAAGTTACTAATTGTTGTGGAAGTAGGACTTCTAATTAGTTAGTAAGAAGAGGAGTTGCAAAAGCTATAAAAGGAGACAAAAAGGGGGTTGGACGTCCAACCTTGGAATTTATGCCCAGCCCCCTCTTTTGTGCAATAGTTGCACATCTCTTTCTCTTCTAGTTCCTTGGAGTTTCTAGTAGAGTTTTCTCTTGAAGTTTCTACCAGTCTTTTTCAGAAAAGAGATCTGATAGTGGGTTATAGCGTGGAAGACAACAAGGTCTTGGAGATTCCAAATTGCATCAAGAAGAGTTCTTGATCAAGTTGTTTGTCTTTTTCTCCATTAGAGCACTGCCGGGCTCCGAAGGTATAATCTGCTTCTCTACTTGCTGTGGATTATTTTGTTGGGAGGTGTTGCTGATTTCTATCTTTTAGATAGGTTATATTGTTGTACATTATTGATGAGACAGAGGGATTGCATCCTGGATATGGTTTATGGCATTATGGTTACTTGATCCCTGAGTCAAAAGGGTCAAAAAGTTCTGAAAATATGTCCACGAGGCCCACCTACTTCCGACACAAACAATGCAGCTGAGTACTAAGCCCTGATTGTAGGATTGGAACTCGCCCTTAAATCTGGCATCACCATGCTGGAAGCTTTTGGGGACTCTCAACTGATCGTCAACCAGATGAATCAGAAATTTAAAGTCAGGAAGCCCGATTTGTTGCCTTATTACAACAAGGCGCAATCACTTCGCCAAAAGTTTGACATCTATCACATAAGCCACATCCCCAGAGGTGAAAACATCCATGCAGATGCCCTGGTTGGACTTGCCGCATCCATGGCGATCAAAGAAGGGGAAAACATGCAAATTACAGTGTGTCAAAGAAGGATCCTCCCTCCTCTTAACACACACCAAGCAGTTGCTAAATGCCACCAAGCAGTTGGAACTCGGACGTCCATCGTCAAACCTCCGATCGGTGACTGGAGGGATCCGTTCATATTACATAATGTTCAGAATCCTACCTGAAGATCCAAAAGAACGGGTAAGCATTCAAAGACGAGCCCCGAACTTTCATTTGGATATTCCTTCAAAAACACTTTACAAAAAATCCTTCAACGGAGTACTTCTACAAAGAAGTACATGCTGGTCTTTGTGGAGCTCATCAGGCTGGTCCTAAGCTCTACAATCAAATAAAAAGGTAAGGTTATTATTGGCTTACCATGGTAACTGACACAGTGCAATTTGCTAAACGCTGCAAACAATGTCAAATTCATGGAGACTATGTCCACATGCCTCCAGAATGGCTACATCCTACAGCGATCTCATGGCCTTTCGAGGCCTAGGGTATGGACATCATAGGTCCTATCTCTCCCCCATCAAGCAAAGGTCATCGCTTCATCTTCGCCGCTACGGATTATTTCTCTAAGTGGTCAGAAGCATTTGTGCTCGGCGAAATGAAGACCTCATTAGTCCTTCAATTCTTGCGCACTAACATTATTTGTCGCTTCGGCATACCTAAAAGATTCGTCCATGATAACGGACAACAATTCCGGGATCACAGATTCTACAGGTTCTGCGACAAGTACAAAACCCAAAGTTGTCCTTCAACTTCATATAATCCAACAGCGAACGGACTAGAAGAAGCCTTCAACAAGACGCTCTGCAAAATTCTAAAGAAGATGGTCTCTAGTCACAAAAGAGACTGGAGCGATAAACTACCAGAAGCTTTGGGCCTATCGAACTACCGTTCGAGGACCAACCCATAGCACACCATTCTCCTTGGTCTGTGGATGCGAAATTGTTGTCCCTTTGGAAGTACAAATTCATTCCTTAAGGGTATCTTTGCAAAATGATATGATGCAAGAAAGCAATGTCAAGTTGAGACTCCAAGAGCTGGATAATCTCGATGAGAAACGGCTTGAAGCTCTACAAAGCATTGAGTTGTACCAAGCACGCATGACAGGATCTTTCTACAAGAAGGTCAGGCAACGCGCCTATAAAAAGGGTGACTTGGTTCTTGCAGTAAAAAGGCCAATGGTTTTTGCTAACAAATCCAAAGGAAAATTCAAATCAAAATGGGAAGGACCCTTCGTCATCGACAAAGTCTTCTCCAACGGTGCATACGCTCTTCTAAACATGGAGGGTGACAGATATATGCTGCCCATCAATGGCAAGTTCTTGAAGCGGTACCACCTTTGAAGACTTCCTCCAACAGGTCAGAGCGATGCCTGTATAGCCAAAGTCTATTTCTAGGTACTTGCTCACCAAACTCATCCTTTTGGAATTTTCATCCTTATGTTGAGATTTCTAAAAAAACTTTCAAAACAATGCTTACTTTCATAGTTCCATTGTTAAAAAAAAAAATCAAATCAAATCCAAAAATCCAAGTTTAGGAGTCTTTTTCCGAACTTGATCAAAATTTTCGATCCTTGAACCCAAAATTCATGGTTTGAAACAAAAAAATCAGGACTCAGGAATTTCCACCCTAGTCCGCCCCGACTTTTACAACCAAAAATGGTTTTGACTCAAAATTTATGACCCTCGTGTCTTTAAACAAAAATGGTTTTTTTAGAAACCACGGGGAAGCAACGCTCAGTCGATACTCGTAAAACCCAAAAATCAAAAGGATGCGAACCCCATTCGATACTTCCAACATCCCAAAATCGCAAGGAAGCGACACCTTGTCGATACTTGCAAAATTTCAAAAACCGTGGAAACGCAACATTCCAGTTGATATCCACAACCCAAATTTCAAAAAAAAAAAAAAAAAAAAACTCGAATTTCAAAAATCGTGGAAACGCAACATTCCAGTTGATATCCACAACCCAAATTTCAGAAAAAACCTCAAATTTCAAAAATCGTGGGGAAGCGACATTCAGTCGATACCCGCAAGACCAAAATTTTTGAAAAAGCAAGGAAGCGACGTTCAATCGATACTTGCACCCCAATTCACGAGGAGGCGACATTCCATCGATACTCGTAACTGAATGAGCAAGGAAGCGACGTTCAGTCGATACTTGCACCCCAAGTCGCGAAGAGGCGACATTCCATCAATACTTGCAATACCATTCGGCAGGGAGGCGACTCTTAGTTGATACTTGCATTTTTTGAAAACCAAAACTCGGCCCTTATGCCAAAACCTGGCTATCAACGCAACAAAAACTGGCTCTCAAACCAAAAATCGGCTCTCATGCCAAAACCGGCTATAAATGCCAAAAAACCCGGCTTTCAAGCCAAAAAATCAAAAACCCGGCTTTCATGCCATCTTAAAATTCGGCTTTTATGCCATTTCCATACTTCGGCTCCCATGCCACAAAAAAAATTCGGCTTTTATGCCACAAAATTCGGCTTTCATGCCATCTTAAAATTCAGACTTCAGGCCATTTCCAAAATTCGGCTTTTATGCCATTTCAAAAAAAAAAAAAAAACTTCGGCTGCCATGCCACAAACAAATTTCGGCTTTTATGCCACAAAATTCGGCTTTTATGCTATCTCAAAATTCGGCTTTCATGCCATCTCAAAATCTGGCTTTCATGCCAAAACAATCCTTTGACAAAAGATTTTCACAAAATGACAACCTTTCAATTAAGTTCTCAAACAAACTTTCTCATCCAACTTTTGCTTACTTTCATAAAAAAGAATTTAAGTAAAAGGTATCTATAGTACCAAAAATGTTTATACATAGAGGTACCAAAAAAAAAAGAGAAGAAAAAGAGTTTGTTACAACTCAGGAGCTCAGTCTAACATGGTCTTCAACAAAAGATTCAACTCCTCAAGCAGACTCTTGGCATTAGCCTCCAAAGCTTCCAGCCGCGCTTCTTCAAGATTTTTCCATAAAATGCGGCAGAACGTCACGACCCATCTTCAGCACGAGGAAGCTCTTCCCAAAGCATTTGCCATTACTCATATTCCTGGGTTTTCCTCCCCAGATTGCTGTCAGCTTCTTCGACCTAGCAAATGAGAGTCCCTTCTTTAGCACGAGCTTCCACAATAGCAGTCCATTTGGCAGCAGCTTCTTCTTCCAGTAGCTCAAGATGCTGTTTGGCCTCGATGACGTCCCTATCAAGACGGTGCAAGTCATGTTTTAGCTCAATGATAGCCAGTTCGGTGACGTTCCTCTCCCGGACAAACTGTTTCCGAGTTCGCGAGATCTCATCCATTACGGATTTGATCTCACTGGAAGGCTTCAAAAACATCTCCCTGAAGAAGTCACCATTTGGAAAGCTCTCGGTCTCAAACCACTTGCTACCCAGTGCGATGATATCATCAACAAATTCCCTGGCGCCTGTAACATCTAGACCAACATTTTCACTCTCGGCAAGAATGTCCTGCACATACTTGATCATGCCTAAGCTAGCTTCCAAGTGACCTGATGAGAGAGTCTCGACCAATGAGCTCAAAACGCTCTTCAGCACCTTCTTAGCATACTGAAGAGACAGCCCGGATGAAGATTCGCCATGCTCCGGCACCCGACTGCCCATGTCATGCCCCGTTGGAGGAGTAATCAATAAGCTCTTTCCAATTGAAGAAGTTGACTCATTGTCGCGACCCTGGACCAGGTCCCACGGGCCTAATCAAGGATCGGGACGCTGAAGAGGAATTATGTGGATGATGAATGAATGATACACAATCCTATGAATTAATTTAAATCAAAACGTATACGAGTCCATAAGAGATGCCACTCATACACGCGATTTCCCACAGGTGTCCGCGGTGAGGATATCACATCAACATGAATATTTATTTTAAGTGCGGAAGCGTGTAGCAAATCTAATTCATACATTCATGTCCAAGATAACAAGATTAAAACATAATTAACACCAGTATCAAAATGAGCAATGATCATTAGCTATTTTCCAAAAGAATGTTAAAGTTTACAACAATGTCATTTAATTACAATTCCCAAAAATAGAGGTCAACAAAGGCCAATATAAACAAAAAAAATGTTACGTAACTCAAACACCCGAATGTCTAAATGACATCATCAGCGTGCCACTCAACTAGACGTTGCGGTTCTCCGACCGCCTCCTCGTGCACCTCTTTGGGATAACCAACAACAGGACCTGAGTACCAAAACAAGGGTCAAACACGACGGTTTGGAAGGTAGGTGAAAAGATAATGCAATAATAAAAGTTACATTGGAAAACATTTAAACCTGATAAAACAATAAATCTCATAAAACAAGATGATCATTTATTCGAAACATAAATGCAATATAAAACATGTAAGGTATCCAAGGAAAGCGGGAAACAAGCAATATGACAACCACACGAAGCTAAGTCCTCTATCACGGAAGTGACATGAGCATATCGAGATGTTGACCTCAGTCACCGAAGTGAGGAAATGCAACATAAGTAACATATACATATACATAATAAATACGGGACATGACCACGGTAGCGAACCGGGTATCGGGAACCACAGTAGCAATCTGCGGCATCAAGTCAAGACCACGGTAATAACCAGGTAGTAGAATCCAAACTGCAGCTGGCGGGACGGGAGGGGGATCTCCAAGTCGATGGATCAGACCAACAAGGTTATCCAAGCTTAGTGGTGCCGACTCATGAGTCAAATCACATAAAACAAGGCATGTACAAAATTCATATGATGCACTATATAAACGGGCGGGACGGGGTGCTAGAAGGCACAAATATCATTTCAAACGGGAAGTGCATATCGGGATTAGCAAAATACTACAGTTGCAAATTCAGTATTTTCGGGAATGATAATCATAATTCATGAAGTTCGGGTTAAGTATCGGGATTCGAAATTCGATCAAAGTAAATAAAGGTCCCGTATGTCATATTCAATAAAAATCTTTACTCCTTAAGTTTGGGGACATTCCGGGCTCTTTATACACCTTAGGATTTTCAAAACTCCAAATGAATGCTTGTGATTCGGTTTTTCTTTTGAAATGGGTGCTAAACAATGGTTACAAGTTTTTCCATCACAATAGGGTTCCCAACAAACATCTCTCAATCATTTAAACATTTCATTGTTGCTCACAGATTTGTCCCAGGTAAACAGTGCCGGTCACTCGAGCGGACAGGAAGTTCGCTTGAGCGATGAGCTCTCTGGAATGTTTTTCTCGGAGGTTTACTCGAACGGATAACGGGTTTGCTCGAGCTAACATGTTGGCTCAAGCGAACATTAAGTTCGCTCGAACTAACAAGTTTCTGTGAGAGACCTGATACAATGCTGGGAGAGTTCGCTCGAGCGATAAAGGGGTTCGCTCCAGCGAACCTGTTGGCTCAAGCGAACAAATAGTTCGCTCGAACTAACAAAATTCTATGAGATCTTCTGATGTGATTCTGGGAGTGTTCGCTCGAGCGACGAAGGGTTCGCTCGAGCGAACTGTCTACTGGAATGGCTCGAAGTCATTTTTGGATGGGTCGCTCAAGCGAACTCCCAAGTTCGCTCGAGCGAACTGTCCATAACTGATTCTAGGACAGTTCTGCTCCTTCTATCTTTCTCTTCTTACAACTCACATGAGTTTCATTTCCACTCCAATATTGGAGGCTCCAAAACTCCTTTCTAACACCATTCAACTCCACATCAACACTTCCACAATCATCAATCAAAACATCTTCTTCTTAGTCACATTCAACCACAAAAGATAAGAGAAAAACCATATCATAAGGGTTCATTTACTACAATCATAAATGCAATGTTTCAAGAGTTAAACCAACTAACAAAACTCATAGATGCATTTATTTCAAAATTAATGCAAGTCAATAAACATGAGTACAAATGACAAACCAATCACATTCTTCATAAAAACATTAAATGTTTAAACTTATCATTTCATCCACTTGCCTCAAGGTCTCTAACAAGCAATCCAAGCTCTAAACAAGCTATCCAAGCATAAGACCACAATCTCTACAAAAACCCCAAACAAACCCTAAAATGGGTCAAATAATGAAATAGGAAGAGAGCTTCCAATAATGAAAATGGAGCTTCTCAAGGACTAGAAGAACACATGTATAAGAGATTAGGTATAGAGTTGTTAGATTGTATGGACTCCATCCATCAGATGATGTAATAAATTGATTAATTTCTTTATTTATCAATAATATCATGCTTTCCTTTCATGAGATGAATGGTGTTTTACTACTCAACGCACATGACCAAGACATATGACATAAATGGTTCATGAGATGAACTGGGTCCCATTAGTATATTAGATGTGATATATGTGTATGGATGAGATCTACACACGGGAGGCATTTGTCACAAATCTTATACTTAAACATCTTCACAACCGGTGATGAGACTGGGCATCTCATCTGATAAGGTTGCGGCGCTTTGATCACTATGAGATAGTGTGATTTGTCTCGATCATCAGAATGTAAGATTCTGGATCACGGTGCTGGTACATTGGATGTATTGAAGGACCATGAGAAGCACCTTATGGAATACTGTCTTGAGTTTAAGGTTTGCTCTCATAATTCCCTAGCAATAGGCTCTCAATCCTGAGACGTTGATGAACTTAAGTTTCTATCTATTCATTTTCTTTGAGTCACCAATGAGTGAGGCCAACTGTAGGTCAAAACCTCGGTGTCCTAGGTACGTGGTAGTAGGACTGTGGGAACATCCAATTGTCAAGATGGAATCTATCTATATTATCCCCTTGTGCCAATTAATGGATTTGTTATTAGTAAGTGCGCACCCATCTCGATTAAAAGTTAATTGGATGGTACTGATGATCACTGTGATTAATTCAGGCTCAAGGATAATAAGATGTGGATTTAAATTGGTAGGACAGTTTTAGTCCAATTAATCCATGGATATTGATAGAGGGGCTTAATTGTGGTAATCGGGAAGTTTGGGGTCTTCATTGTAATTTATTTCTAAGACTGGAGTGCAACTGCATTTATATAGTAGTGTTATTTGCAATTAACTGTGGGCCCGGATTGCACATGAGATGTGGGGTCGTGGTGTCCTAGTTGGAGCCAGCTTTCTATGGAATCCCTAGTGGTCCCCACGCTAGCCCAAGTTATTGGAAAGATACTAATCCTACTAGAACTCTAAATTGAAGGAATTAGGAAGTTACTATTTCTATTTGAAGTGAGACTTCTAATAGTGATAATAGTAAGGTTACTATTTTGTGTGGAAGTAAGACTTCTATTTCAATTAGTACAAGAGAAGGAGGTTGTTTAATGCTATAAAAGGAGTAGCAAAGGGGCTGGGACGTCCATAACCTTGGAATTCACACCCAGCCCCCTTTGTGCAAGAGTTGCACATACCTCTCTTCCTCTTCTAGTTCTCTTCTAGTTTCCTTTAGAGCTTCTAGTTGTTTTCTTTAGGAGATCCCACCCATCTCCTTTAGAGAAGAGATCTGGTACGGGTCATAGCGTGGAAGACTAAGAGGTCTTCGAGATCTAAAGTTGCTTACAAAGAAAGTAGTTTTCTTCTCCATTAGAGCACAACCAGTCTGCAAAGCTATAATCTGCTTCTCTATCTATTGTAGATTATTTTGCATGGTGTTGCTTGTATTATTGTTGTACATGATAGATGAGTTTGAGGGATTGCATCCTGGATATGGTTAATGGCCTTATGGGTGTTTGATCCCTGAGTCAAGTGGGTCAAAAGTTTTGAAATCCTATCCACGAGCCCCACCTATTTCCAACAAGAGCTTACTTGTAGAGTCTCCAAATGGAGAGAGCTAGCTCAAAGCAAGTCTTGGAGATGGTGGTTTTCTTCAAAAATGGTGTCAATGGAAAGCTCTTGAGATGGTGACGAAGATGATGAAGTCCATTTCTCAAGAGATACAAGGTTGGTGGTGTTTTGATGATGGAAAAGCAAGAGGGAGAAGAGAGGCAAGGAAAACCCTAGACAAGCTCTTGTTGTGCTGGAAATGGGGAAAAGAAAGGAGATGGGTTCTTTATAGCAATTCCAAGTGGGCTCCACCACTAGAGAACTTGGTGGGGTCCAAATCATGGCTTTTGGGGTCTCAGATGAAATCGACAAAGAAGGAAGAATTGATCGTCGAAATTTCTAGTTTCCAAAAAGTTTATGTTTCACGAGTTTCGGGAATATCAAATATTGGGTACAAATTTGGTGTAAAAAGACTGTTTTGCCCTCAATGCAATGAAAGTCGGGTTTTGGGATTCAGGACGGGAATGGGATTAACATGAAAGTTATAGAGATTAACAAGATTAGTGAAACGGGATAAAAAAAAAACAAATCCAAAGAATCTCGAATAATCCCTCAAGTAAACGCACAGTCATAAAAGGAACCTCCAAAGGACCCCACTAATCACCAAAAGAACTCAAAATTCCCCAAAACTATAACAAAACTATTCTAAATCCAAACTAAACCAAAACTCACTAAACACACTTAGAGCTAACACACGACTTAAACAACACTAATCGAGGTCACTCGGGTCGGGGTCTTACATCCTCCACCCCTTGGGATATTTGGTCCACCAAATAAAATACAAAACTCACCTCAGGTAGAAGATGTGGAAACTTCTTCTGCACTTGGTCTCGTAATTCCCATGTTGCCTCTTCTGGTCCATGATTCTCCCAAATCACTTTCACCCACTGAATAGTCCGTGTCCTCAATTCTTGTTCCTTTGTATCAATGACCTGAATAGGCTTCTCTACATATGTAGCATCTTCTCTGATTTCCAACGGTTCATGCCGGAGTACATGTGAAGGATCGGGAACATACTTCTTCAGCATAGACACATGAAAAACATTGTGTATGCTGGATAGCTCGGGTGGTAAGGCTAATCTATAAGTCACGTCACCAATCTTGCTCACAATGTCATAAGGTCCAATGTATCTCTGTGATAACTTGCCTTTCTGGACAAATCTCAATGTTCCCCTAGTAGGTGACACCTTCAAGAAAACCTTGTCTCCTTCTTTAAACTGTAGATCCCTTCTGTGTGAATCTGCATAACTCTTCTGTCTACTCTGGGCTACTTTCAGACGTTCTTGAATATGCTTGACCTTGTTGCTGATTTCACTCACCATGGTTGGCCCATGTAAACTGCGGGTACCAACTTCTTCCCAACAAATAGGTGTCCTACACCTTCTGCCATACAATGCCTCAAAAGGCGTCATCCCAATGCTCGAGTGGTATCTATTTTTGTACGCGAATTCACACAAAGGTAGAGTTTCGTCCCATTGGGTTTTGAAGTCTAACACACAAGCACGGAGCATATCCTCAAGAGTCTGAATCGTTCTCTCTGACTGGCCATTTGTCTGAGGATGGCAAGCTGTACCGAACTGTAGTTTTGTACCCATAGACTCATGCAATGTCTTTCAAAATCTCAAGACGAATCTGTTGTCTCAATCAGACGTGATAGAAACTGGCTGACCATGTCTGCTGACAATCTCACTGACAAACAACTCTGCCAAAGGTAGCATGTGCATCTTCTTTCCTGTCTTCATCGGGATGAAGTGACCTGACTTGGTGAGACGGTCCACAATGACCCAGATAGCATCATTGCCTTTGCTGGTCCTCGGTAATCCCGAAATGAAATCCATGGTAATGTGCTCCCATTTCCATTCTGGAATCTCTAACGGTTGCAATAACCCTGGAGGCTTCTGGTGCTCTGCCTTAATCAACTGACATGTCATACACCAGGAGACAAACGCTGCTATCTCTTTCTTCATGTTGTTCCACCAGTTCCACCAAAATCTGCCCTTCAAGTTCTAGTACATCTTCGTGCTGCCTGGATGCATAGAATACCTTGTGCTGTGAGCATCTGTCATGATGTCGTTCCTTAATTCTTCAATGTTTGGCACACACAACCGGTCACGGTAGTACAAAACTCCATCAACAATACAAAAATCAGGGTGATCTGCTATATGCTCTGAAATCTTGGCCAACTCTGGATCTTGCAACTGACTGTCTTTGATCTTCTGAATGAAAGAAGTCTCTGACACTAACATGTTGCCTAA
Organism: Camphora micrantha; assembly: GCA_003546025.1. NCBI lineage: Eukaryota > Viridiplantae > Streptophyta > Magnoliopsida > Laurales > Lauraceae > Camphora > Camphora micrantha. The sequence continues at coordinate 25,031 of QPKB01000516.1, forward strand.
CACTACACCCTTCTTCAGTGGCTGAAGATCTATACTCAACTCTTCAAATTGCTCAAAAATACAAGCGCCACTGAGATTTGCCAAGCCTACTGACTTTCTGCTCAAGGCATCAGCAACTACATTTGCTTTTCCCGGGTGGTACTTGATTGGAAAATCATAATCCTTGATATATTCCATCCATCTTCTCTGCCTCATATTCAACTCCTTCTGAGAAAACAAGTACTGTAAGCTGCGGTGGTCTGAATGAACCTCAAATTTCTCTCCATAGAGATAATGTCTCCACATTTTCAATGTAAATACAACCGATGCTAACTCAAGATCATGTGTGGCATAGTTCTTCTCATGATCTTTCAGCAACCGGGATCCATAGGCTATGACTTTTCCTTCCTGCATCAACACACATCCAAGTCCAATGTTCGAGGCATCGGTAAAAATAATGAAACCGCCGCTTCCGAATGGCAAAGTAAGGACTGGTGCTATGGTTAATCTCTTGTTCAGCTCTTGGAAACTGTCTTCACACTTGTCTGATCACACATATGGCACATTCTTCCGTGTCAACTTCGTCAAAGGTGACGCAATTGACGGAAATCCTTGAACAAACCTCCGGTAGTAACCTGCCAATCCTAGAAAACTTCTGATTTCTGACACATTCTTCTGTCTTTCCCACTGCACTATTGCCTCAATCTTGGACGGATCCACTAACAATCCTTTCTTGGAGATAATGTGCCCCAAAAACGTCACTTGCTCTAGCCAAAATTCACACTTATTGAGTTTTGCATACAACTAGTTCTCTGTCAGAAGCTGCAATGCTATTCTCAAGTGTTCCTCATGCTCTTCTTTGGTCTTGGAGTACACTAAAATATCATTGATGAATACCACTACAAACTGGTCTAGGTACTCTGCGAATATCTTGTTCATCAATGCCATGAACACTGCTGGTGCATTAGTCAATCCAAATGACATAACTAGAAACTCATAGTGTCCATATCTTGTCCGGAAAGTTGTTTTCAATACATCTGATTCTCTGACTCTCAGCTGATGGTAACCGGATCTCAAATCAATCTTCGAAAAGTAAGAAGCACCTTGTAACTTATCAAACAGTTCATCTATCCTTGGTAGAGCATACTTATTCTTGATGGTCACTTGGTTCAATCTCAGGTAGTCTATGCACATCCTCATTGAACCATCTTTCTTCTTGACGAACAATACCGGAGCTCCCCACGCCGAAACACTGGGTCTTACAAAACCTTTGTCCAACAATTCTTGCAATTGTGTCTTCAATTCTCCCAATTCCGTCGGAGCCATTCTATAAGGTGCAATGGAGATCGGAGCGGTCCCCGATAATAACTCGATAGTGAAGTCGATCTCTCTAATAGGTGGTAAACTTGGAATCTCCTCCAGAAAAACATCCGGGAATTTCTAAACAATTGGGATCTCCTCCACCCCTTGAGACCGTTTATCCTCCGTGATAAACGCCAAATAGGCCTCACATCCACTTTTTAGAAGTCTATCAGCATTCAACGCTGAAATAAACCCTGTACTAGGATTACTCCTGTCTCCTCGAAATAACACCCCTGCTGGTGTCTCTTCTAATTTGAAGGTGAGGGTCTTATGGAAAAAATCCGTTATAGCATGATACCCTGCTAACCAATCCATCCCTAGGATGACATCGAAATCATACATCTCCAATAAAATGAGATCTGCTTGTAACTCTAACTCTCCTATCGTAACTGAACAACTAGGGTAAAAAGTCCTACATATAACTTCTTTACCTATCGAGGTAGCCACAGTCAAAATAAAATCCAACTCTCTAGCATGCATATCAATCAACTTTGCATATTTTGGAGATATAAAAGAGTGAGTAGAGCCAGGGTCAAACAAAACCCTAGCTTGAAATCCACAGACAAGGAGTGTACCTTCCACAACATCTCATGTTGCCTCTGCATCAGCTCTGTTGACTACATAGACTTGTCCTCTCTGTTGTGGCCTATTATGAGCCTGTTATGGCCTACCTTGCTGTGCATTCCTATTCTGTTGTGGAGCACGCTGATTCTGATTCTGCCCTTGCTGATGGGTTTGCTTCTGCTGTGGCCTGTACTGCTGCTGTGGTGCTTGTTGCTGAAGGGGTCTAGGTTGGTTCTGCACAACCATTGCATTCTGAAGTGGTGCTGGATGCTGTGCCCCCTGTTGCTGCTGATTTTGCCTGTTCTGCCCTAGGCAGTCTCTCATTTGGTGGTTCATAGAACCACATCTGAAACATGCCCCCGTGATGGTACGGCACTGGGCACTCTCATGGTTCTTCCCACAATGTGCACACACTAAGGGATTCTGCACATTCTGCTCTTGTCTCTACCTCTTGCGCTGGTGATTCCTCTGCTGGTTGTTCTATTGCTGCTGTTGTCCTTTGCCTTGAAGTCTGACGATCTTGTGGTGGAAATTCTCAAACTTATAAGCCCTCTTTACTGCCTCTTCGAAGGTTGCAGGTGGTACAACCCCTGTAGCATCCCTCTCAATGATGGGATTCAGTCCCTCGAGGAACTTGGCAATTTTCTTCTCAACTGTATCCACTAGCTCTGGAGCATATCTTGATAATCTCTCGAACTTAGTGAGGTATTCGAGGACTGACATATTGCCTTGGACAAGTTGCTGGAATTCCACCACCTTCTGTCTCTTGATATGTGTGGGTACATACTTGTCCCCAAACTGCCTCTTGAAACTTGCCCATGCCACTGCATCTGCCATGTACCTGTACTCCTCTCTAACTGTCTTCCACCAAATGTCTATTGAACCGGTGAAGAGAGACGTTGCAAGTTTAACTCTCTCTCTTCCGATGCACTGGAAGATCTCGAATATGTTCTCTATGTGCTCTAGCCAGTCATCTGCAGCTAATGGGTCCTCTGACCCAAGGAATTCCTTTGGACCTCTTTTCCTAAACTTCTCAAACAAAGCATTTGGATCATGGTCCCTCTGATTAATAACAATGGCTGGTTGAGCTTGCACTGGCTCGGGCCTCCTCTGTAACACCTCTAACAATTGCCTTTGCATGCCTACTAACTCCCTAGCATAGTCTTCATCCTTCTTTAACATCTATTCTTACAATCTAGCCTGGTTCTCATTAGCCTGACGCTGCTGATCTAACATAACTTGCATCAATTGTTGGAATTGAGTCTGCATGGTATTGTCAGAGATATCTTCTTGGACTGGCCCTGTATGCTCACTGTTACTAGCTGCAGGATTGCCGTTTAAAGGCCTTTTGTGAGGTGGCATAATGCTGCAAAACAATTTGTTAGCACATGATAATAGATAAAAGGGTTCACACATTGCTCGCACGATACTAACTAACGAAAAGTCTAACGAATCCTCGCCACGTCCTTAGGATTTCTAGTTTCTTTAATTGCCTGAAACACGTCTCGCTTCTGATACGCGAGTCTGTCGCGACCCGGACCGGGTCCCA
>QPKB01000517.1:0-28379 GCA_003546025.1 Camphora micrantha
TAAGAATGTGAAATGCTGAATTTCTGGGTTATCTGGTTTATTTAATCCTTAGTCTTTTTTATTTAATCCACTCTCGGTTCTGGGTTGTCTGGTTTCTTTTTTATCTATTGATTTTTATTGTACACTTTTTGTTAAGAATGTGGAACTAATGGTAAAAAGAATCTCCAATAATATTGGTCTATCTAAATAAAGAATTAAGCTCATTCTTAATATCATCATTTTCTACTTTCTCCAATATAATTCTATTTCTCTAAGTAAAGAGAACTTTCATTTTTTCCATTCATTTATTTTTAAGTACATTGATGGCTTCAGATTTCCATTTTTGAGCATTAAATTATCATTAGTTGGTTTGGTTATTCTATATTTCTTTTATCATTGTATTGTCTATGGATCTTTATTTATATATATTTTTATAGCCTTTTAATAAAATCTATTTCGTTTATTTTGTATTTCTTTTATTATAATTTCTCACTTGTGATAGGTTTTTATTTTTTTTTATGATGGTTTTTCATAAATTTGTGGGTTCTTTTGTCTTTGCCCTTTTGTGCTCCATTTTTTAGTTTTTTTTCCTCATAAGTGTTTAATTCTTTTAAAATTCTTATGTGATTGAGTTGATTATGGATTTTCATTTCTACGTTTTATTTGTATGTGTCTTTCAAATTTCATTGGATTTTATTCATTGTTTATATTGTTTGTTTATTTTGATTTTATTTTTTAGTTTTCTTGATCATTAATCTTCAATTTTCATGGGCTTCTATTCTAATTTTTCTAATTATATGGTATTACGTATTGAATTCTTATGGACTTCGTTTTCTTTCCTCTCTCTCAGACTAAAACCTTTTGCATTCAAATTTCAAAGAAACTAATAATAAAGTTTTTTTTTTATAAATTTTAATATTATGATTATCTTGCCCGTGCTGTTTTTCTAGTTTATAAATTACAACAACAGATAAGGATATATAATCACACCTATATATTAGGAGACTTAATTAGATAATAAATAAGAAATATAATTAATTAAAATGACTCCTGCCTAATAATCCAAATATATTATAATCCAATCTCATCCTTGTCAAATCCAACCTTGTGTAAAACATCTTCTATTAGATTTTATTAAAGCACGGAAAAGAAGTTCCGCTGTCACTTTGTATAGAAAACCGTGAAAATGCCCTTTTTATCTACTAGAATGAATGTTGGTCCAATAATCAATGTAGAGGAAACAAAACAAAGCAAACTAGCAATTAAATCTACCAAACAAACACCACAAGAAGGCTGACACAATCTTTTACGTGGAAATCCTATTCAAGGAGGAAAACCACGACCTGAAATCAAATACTATTGAACGATTACAAGATATACTCACAGCTCCCTTTCCCAATCATTCGGTCTATTTCCGCTGCCTTTACTAACCCCTCGAGGTTTTGGTAGGAATGGCTAGCCGAATAAATTCAAGATGGTATTAGAGCCAGCCGGTCATGAGTTCGAATCCCAGGAGGAACGACTTGGCGCAAAAAAAAAAAAAAAAAAAAATTTACGTGTCGCCAAAAAAGCGCCGACCGGGTTCCACTTGATGGGGAGTATTTCCACTGCCTCCACTAATGCCTCAAGGTTTTGCCAGGAATGGCTAGCTGAAGAAATTCAAGACCGTCAACCTAAGGAGTGTAGTTGGTCTTATACAGCTTCTCCTATTGCGATGACTTTCCCGCCACGCATGACTCCCGTACTTGACCCAGCAACACCTGCAGAATCATGATGAACAAATCTTCTACGAGTAGATAGAAGTGGCAAACCTTCTATAGCACATCTTCAACCCAATCTCTTGATGATGGCTCTAGAGAAACAGGGAACCTCTCTTGGGGTGTTCTCACCTCAGAACGAAGAGGGAACAACTTCTTGTCTCTCACAGGGACAAGAGAAACACACACTTTAAAATAGCCCTTAATTCATGCAAGAGTTTTCTAATTTTAATTCCATTCGAATAGAAAGAAAACTCGAAATAGAATTCTAAATGCACTGGGCTTGTTCTCTAAGTTCTCTATAGCGACCAAAAAACCTCGCTATAGCGAGCCTACATTCTGTCCCGGCGCTCCATGCATGTTCGCTCTAGCGAGCAAGAACCTCGCTATAGCGAGACTGTGTTCTAAAATTTTCTTCTTCAGGCCTTCTGGTGACACAACCATGGTCCATTCTAAAAGAAAAACAAAACTACAACTCAATGGGCCAAGAGTTTTGTCCAACTCATGAATTAGCCAATGCAGAGAAATTTTTAACAAATCGGCCGCACAAAATCTTTAAAAATGATTGTGAAAACAAGGAACTTACAAAGAAAACCCATTGTTCTATTTCAAAGCTTTTGGCATTGGAATTTGTGAATAATCTTGGTCTTTATCAATGCACATGGGCTAGGGTTGAGACTACTACATACTGTGTATGTTTTTTGGTTTTTTACTACATGAAACAATCGGTGGGGCACTTCATGCCCAGGAAACCCTGAGCACCTTCTTGAAACACGGTGCCAATACCACTGAACCGTGATCAGTGGATTGGCGTGTATGTATTTTTTCCATTGACTAATTATAATGTCTAATCATGTGTCATTTTCACCTCTTTCGGAGCTAGCGGTCTTGGTATCGACCCCCAGTTCCCCCCTCTTCAGGAACCGAAGGTTGAGTCCACTTGTGCTACCACCTAGGGGCCACAGGGGTTTTACCCGGCTTCTCACTGGGCTCGAAGGGAATAGTCCAGCCCAAAGGGTTGGCGACCCTCCGTTAGCCAAAAAAAAAATATTCATGTGTCATTTTCACATTTAATACGAATGATCCTCAATTTCATAATTAAAAATATTGGTCCCAAGCCCATTCTTAAGCTTCACATTTTTTTAGTAGAGTCTGGGTTGGGTTGACATGTGAGCCTATAGGAAGATCGATCCCCATTTAGAGGCCTGATTTTAAATGGGCGAGCTGTTTCTTTTCTTCTTTGTTGTGGTTGTTGCAGGCATGTCTTATTTACCAAACAATAAAATAAGTCATTCATGTCAATGATCTCTTTTGTTGGAACAGGATGAACTAAAGAGAGGTGATGTTCCAAAATCCATTCATTGTTACATGCATGAAGTAGGTGTTATAGAGGATGTTGCTCGCGACCACATAATGGGTCTATTTCGAGAGACATGGAAAAAACTCAATGAATACCTTGTGGAAAGTTCTCTTCCCCATGCCTTTATCGATCATGCTATGAGTCTTGGACGTGTCTCCTATTGCACTTACAAACATGGAGATGGATTTAGTGATGGATTTGGAGATCCTGGCAGTCAAGAGAAGAAGATGTTCATCTCTTTATTTGCTGAACCCCTTCAAGTTGATGAAGCCAAGGGTATTTCATTTTATGTTGATGGTGGATCTGCCTGATTAAATGAAGTAAATGTAAAATCGGATATTAAATTTGCCTAGACATGTTATGAATATTTAGATGTGCTTCCATGATATATATACAAATAAATTAGTTCTAGTAGCTTACCATGAGCAATAAAATATTGTACTACATTTTATGTGCATGCTTTTGTTTTATTGGGGTGTTTGGAAAGACTAAAATTTGTTTCAACTACAAGGAAGTGGCTAACATGGCATATGAAGGACTCTATAGCACATCGGTGGGCCACAAATCTTTGATCAAGTGTAAATTAATGCACCACTGTATGATATTCTTATTCTCAATGTAGCAACTTTCTTATATTACGGTCTCTTGGGTTTTTGTTGGTATTTTTATGTTGGCTAATTCTAGGCAAAACTCTGGGTCCATTGAGTTATATTTTGGGGGATTCGGCAAGAGATCTCTCAAAGTCTGACTTTAATGTAAACAGTCCACAAAAAAAAGTCATGAAGCCAAAGGTCCCTCACACACATTCTCATACCTAAAATGTCTAATTTGCCCTTTCTTAGAATCATATCCCATGATTAGTGGTAAATCCCATTAATTGCCCTAGATTAAAGGAATCATATCCTGTCATTTAATTGCCCATGATAAAAGAAATCTCATTAATGATATTTTCAAATAAATTCTAGAAAAACACAAGTACATTTCAAAATAACACAAATAAATTTAAAAAAACGCAATCATTTAAAAAAAGAAATAAATTTTTTAAAAAAAGCATTAAAAATATAAAAAATGTAGATAAACTTAAAAAGCTACAAATAAGTTTAAAAAGATCGAAATAAATTTCAGAAAATGTAAATAAATTTCAGAAGGCTTAAATAAATCTCAAAAGATCAAAAGAAAATTCAAGAAATGCAAGTAAATTTCAAAAGACGCAAATAAATTTTAAAAGACGCAAATAAAATTCAAAAATGCAGTCATATTTGCCAAAACTATGATAAATCATTTTTCAAATTTCTGAAAAATTTGCCAAAAACTCAAGTATTTTTGCCAAAACTCAGTTAAATTTATTTCAAAAAACATAAATAAATTTCAAAAGATGCAAATAAAATTAAAAAACACAAATAGATTTCGAAAAATGTAAATAAAATTAAAAAATGCAAACAAATTTAAAAAAACGCAAATACATTTGTCAAAACTAAGATAAACCAAATTTTCAAATTTCATAACTCAGATAAATTAGCCAAAAACTCAAATAGATTTGTCCCTAACTCAGAGAAATTTTTTTCAGAACTCAGATAAATTTACGCAGTAGTCAGATAAATTTGACAGAAGACAGATAAATTTCACAAAAAGTTAGATAAATTTGACAAAAGCTCAGATAAATTTGGCAAAACTCAGATAAATTTGCCAAAAACGCCGAGAAATATGACAGGAGACAGATTAATTTTACAAAAACTTGGATAAATTTGACAGAAAGCTTAGATAAATTTGATAGTAGGTCTGGGCTTTGAACTGAGGGTGCAGATTTGGAAGAGAAGAATGGGGGAGGAGAACCATAACAATCTCAAACACAATTTTAGATTAAAAAAGTGTGCAGTTTTATAATGTTGTTGATAATGATGACAGGGCTCCTGCTACTAGCTGTACCTTTCTTGAAAACTTGAGATGCATCATATAGTCCACAATCTCAATATTTCCCTTCTAGAACTAGAAATCAACACAGAATTACATAAATCCATTTGTCGTCATTTTAAAAGTCCATACTTAGCACAAAAATCAAAAAATACTCACAAAATCACATATCCAAGATTCAAAGACCAAATGGGTTTTCATAAATCAAACATGAATACCTAAGGGAAACAAAACACAGAGAAACACTTCACCCATTGAAAAACAAGTGCCCAGATTAAAGAAATAACCTTCACACATGACGTGTCCAGCACCCCTCTCATACTTTTGTAATATGGTGAGGGCCATATTTACTCATGCACTCACAGACTATCTAAACCTACCCCTTTCATCTTTATCACTACAACACGTTCTGCAACAAAATTCCCCCCAATAGAGAACACGTTCTCGCCTGGAATATGAATGTTGCAGGAAATCGTGGGCCCCACTGATCGAGGTTCAGATCCGTCTCTACCATCACGGTCGCCCAGCCTTGTAAGGATATTGGAACGGTCGAGATCATGATCAGGCAAACTTTGGATTTGGGGGTCGATGGGTGAGATTTGATTGAGATTTGGGAAGACGTAAAGAGATCAGTGGGAGAGAAGGTGGTGGCTTTCTGATTTACACCCCAAGTACCATTTTTCTACAGCAGTCGAACATCGCGGCACGTAGGTCTGTCAACTGCAACAAACTCTGGCGTTTTGACAACTCTGGATGGAATCGAGAATCCTCTGCAAGTTCTTCTCGGGAGACGAGTGCAGAAATCCGGATCAAGGACGATCTGTGGAGTCGTTTGAGAGGATTTAGGAAGGATGAAGGAGGGAAGATTTGAAATTTTAAATTTCAAAATTTATGCCTAAAACGGTTGAAAGGGCAAATTAGTCCTGAAAAATGAAACCATGTGGCTACAGGGACCTCTGGCTGCAAATAGTCTAGCTGCTTGGACTAGAGCCCTTAAAAAGAATTTGCTTGGACTGGAGGCTGGATAGATTCAATTCTAAGGACCTTTTACTAATTATCTCTTATATTTTCTAACTTATTTTAGATTGGACTGTTGTTGTCTCGCCGGAAAAGCTGAAGCGAAGAAAAGAAAAAAAAAAGGGAAGATCGGGCGAAACTACCAAGGACCGATCGATGGGACCCTCGGAGCGCTGAAGCGTCCCAGTTATTTTGCGTGGTCAGATCGATCAAATGCACTGTGCGATCAATTGGATGGTGCCGGAATTTCAGAAAAAAGTCCAGATCTGCTACGAAGTTGTTTCCTTTTGAGAGTTTGTTTCCTACTTAGAGTCGTATTTGTGTTCTTACTCTAAGGCATGAATTTGGGGCTATAAATAGGGTGCTCCTCTCAACTCTAAAGGCAGATGTGCAGATTGAAGATTAGACAAATCAATTACTTCTCTCATTAATCTGAGGTGAGAATACCCTATGAGAGATTCTTTGATTCTCTAGAGCCATTGAGAGATTGTTCTGAATGGCTGCTCTAGAATGTTTTATTGCTTCTACTCTCCTGCAGTAGATTGATCATCTTGGTTAACAAGGTGTGAAGAGATCAAGTAAGGAGAATGGTGCACGACAGGGAAGTCATGGAAGTGGAAGTTGTGCAAGAACAACTACAGTCCTTCGCTCGAGTCACTGACTGAGGTAAAGGAGGCGTGAGTATATCTTGTGACTGTTCATGAGTTCTTGATTTCTGGTTCGTGGTTTTTCTCCCTCGTTAGGGCTTCCACGTTAAGTATTGCGTCTGTCGTCTTATAGTGTGTGATTGGTAGATTGCTAGTTCTATCTTGTTTATTTGGTTATGTCCGCTGCATTGGTTAATTAAAACTAGCATCCATTCTAGTAACCTGCTAAACTTTTAGTTTCAAATGGGTTCTTGAGGAAATGGAGCAACTTCTTGAATATATGAAGACCTGTTTTTAGCATTATACAACGATGCAAATGAAATAGCTTATGAAATTCTTAAAGAAGATGGGCGAAATGTTGTACCATGCCTTAGAAATGCGGTATCTCATCACAGCTTTCTAAACATTTTCCACATCCAATCTTGGCAATAGATGCAATGTGATTTAGGTATAGACTTTCTACAAACAGAGTAAAAAACTAATAACTTTTACTAGTTGAGTTGATCAAAACATAGTGTCTCGGCTAGTAGTGTAAAAGAGCCAAGATGTTCAAGTTTGACCAGTCTCGAGCTCAAAATGTGTAATGCCTAGCACAAGGTCTGCCCAATTTGAAATTCGACTTGATTTCAAGGTTGGCTCGAAATGAGTTGAGCTTGAGATGTTTTTTTTATTTTTATTTTGAACGGTAAGAAAACCTTTTATTAAAAGAGAAGGTGAAAACAAAGAGAGAGAATATAGGTACAAGAGCATTGTACCCCACCTACAATCCATGCGAAATAATAACCTCCCAAGGTGAAATCCTCTCAATCCCTTGCTTGGCTAATGCATCATCAACCATAAAATTCGCCAATTTAAGAACAACAAGGTACAGGAGCATATTGTAACCCACCCATAGCCCGCGACAAAATAATACCCTCCCCAAGTGAAACCCTCTCAACCCTCCATGGCTACTGTATCAGACATATAATTAGCCGACCTAAGCTCATGATTGAAAACAAAATTAATGGAGGCCGATAAAATCCGGATTTTGTTAAAGGGTTGGCCTTCTGATTAGACACCCTTGTGATTGTATTAGGAGAATCACCATCAACAATATGGGAACTATGAAAGAATCTCAAAAAGTAGCGAAGTGCTTCCAAAATAGCTAGGAACTTTGCTTCATTAGAATCATGAATATGATAGATCAGATATGGTTTGTAATAAATATCAAACCTATGGATCTAGATTTTTGCATTAAACAATATATGATCTTAAAATATAAAAGCGTACCTTGCGCCATGATCTTGTATGATGAGCGGATCTCCTTTCTCAAATAGGGTTTTCTCCTATCTCCCTTATCACCCACTCTAATATGCATGAAGTTAATGGGTACTTTTCAGATCTCGTAAGTCAAGAGAGAGTACTGGAAAACTATATATATAGATAAGCCCTAGAGAGATTTCTTCCCATCAAAGAAATCTAATAAAGGTAAGTTTTCTCAATTCCCTCAAATCAGTCAACAAGAGTCATATTTGACTGGGCATACTAAAATTGAATCCAAGATAAACTTAGTAAAAACAAAAACTAAAAAGGGGAAAGTAACTTAAATTAGTGTGCTCAAATTGTGGGTCCTAACAGTGTTGCACATGTGGTCTTAAGGACCACTCATGTCTAACAGAATACCCATAAGCTTGGAAAACATAAATAAGACCTTACCCTTGCCATTAGAAAGCACACCTCCAATACCCGACAGCCCCGATTTACTTCTTACAACACCATCAATATTAATTTTCAGCACTCCAAGAGGAGGATCCCACATAAACGATTTCCTCACGTTAATTGGGGCACATCCCATACAAACTGCCCAATATTGAGCTCGATATGTGTTATTTGATGAGCTTGGATAAAATCATGATTAGGATTAGGTTAGATTTATTATTTAAGTACCTTTTCGATTCTTAATGTGATTATGATGTACTATATTAGAGTTTTGATGTGATTTTGTTTTCTAGTTAAGGTTAACGAATTTTTTTATTTTTTTTTGTACTTTGTAAATAGCCTTTGACAGTTCTCGGTAAGTAGCTTGTGTGAAATATTTAGAACTAAAAATACGAACAAAAAGAAAAAGAAGAAAAGTTGGGGTAGCAACTCCCGCCTCTCAACCCCACTTGGCCTCGTCCCTGTATGTGGGAAAAAGATTTAGATTTGTGTCCAAGCCTGAGTTTTGGAGTTAACCCAAGTTCCAATTTTGGTTCCACCCAAATTTAGTCCTTTTTTAATCTTGCTTTTAATCTTAGCCTCTTGAAAAGCATAAATAGTGGAAATCCGGTGGGGTGTTGGATCACAAGACGGTAGTGGATGTAGGCATTGAGGCCGAACCACTATAAATCCTTGTGTAGTAGTGTTTGCTTTGTGGTGATTGTTTTGTTTAAGCTTCCGCATATTGTTTGTTAATCATCGCATGTGACTAGTTGTTTGTTAAGAAATTAAAATTGGCCATAATTAGTCATTAAGTGTAGATCACCCTATTCACCCCCCCCCCCCCCCACCCCCTCTAGGGTAAGGATCCCGGACTTACAGTTTTTGTTTGCGTCGAAAGGTTTGAACTCATCATTAAGCGGTGTTGTGATCTAGGGCTAAGAATCACACAAGATCGAGAAGATCAAGCACACACCACACAAGTGACAAAACACAAGTTTTACGTGGTTGGGCTTTTGGCCTACGTTCAGCAGAAGACGAACATGCATTTTCACTATGCACCGGGAGGAATTACTAAACAAAGACTCATGCTCTCTCTATTTATACTCTTAACTCCAAAACCTTGGTACACCCAAAATCCCACGATTAACCTCATAGACCATCCTTATGTTCCCCATAATAGGGGATGCTTTACATAGGCTTTAAGACCTTAGATTTTTTGGGCAGTAATGTTTCTGTACACATGTTCCATGTGAAAAACATAGAAAGCTACATGCATGGACCAAGTTGTTACATAGTTCCTCACTCTTACTCATCCTCTCATGATTGGACAGCTATGCGACGTGTCTTTTACTTTAATGTTGGACTATAAATTTATGGCATGTCGGTGTACATATGAGGAAAAGCATTCAAAGAAAATATCACATTGGCGTTGCAGAAACATCATCTGATTGGGTTAGAAAGGGTTAAAAAAACATAAGTGAGCAGTTTTCCATGAAAAGTAGGAGAGAAGGTTCTTGCAGACTTCTTCACGTACTAGTCCTACTCAATATAATCTATTGATAGGACGTTCTGGTTTGACATATCTTTTACTTTAATAACGATGAGACAATCTTTTATTTAATTTCATAAACCTAACCTTCACCAAAAATAAAAACACATAGCATCCTCAAAGATAACGTTGAGAGAGGATCTATCAAAAACCAAGTTTGGGTGATGTAAGAGGTTTTGAGGGGCCTTCTACTTTGCATGCTCTTCTATATATAATGCCTATGGGCATTTCGGTTTCTTATCAGCAAATTGCAACATGGCATTGCAAATGATTGCTCCATTTCTATCCTCCTTCCTCCCAAATCCCAGACACAGACTCGCAGCCCATGGCCTCACACACCAGAAGTGTGTCTCAAAGCACATTTCATGCTCCACCACTACACCAACCTACTCAACCATAGTTCCAAGAAGATCAGGAAACTACAAGCCCAGCATCTGGGACTATGATTTTGTGCAATCACTAGGAAGTGGCTACAAGGTGAGGATTAACATCCTTACTTGTATGATCTGGCATGAGTCCAACCTTAGTAATGCACAGCTATGAGTCCAACCTTTTGAAACATACTTCACGATAATGCACAGCTATGAGTCCAACCTTTTGAAACATACTTCACGAGAACATACAAACTGGGGTGAGACAGGGGATAGATTTTGGCGGGCATAAATATTTAGCCATAGGGAGGTAAATGGGTCACCGATTCTTCAATTACCTAGAAGTTTCGACTTGTTAAAAACCGGGTTTGGATCCTTATTTAGGCCCCAATAAGTAAACGGGTCCATATCCGGGTTCTTTTTGGACCCGTGAGCTAAACGGGTCAGAGTTCAATTCCACCTTGGTTGCGACTCGTTGACCCGAGACCTGACATATTACCTCAATTTTCGAGAATCTCTTCTAAAAACTAGATTTTTTCCATAACATTCACTACCTATAGACCCTCCCCTATGCGATTTTAGTTCCATCTTGTCATTAACGGTTTCGATTTTAAAACTAGAAAACTAGTTCTGTTGACCTGAACCGGAACTGACCTGTTTACATCCTTGTTTGGCATGATAGCAAAGACTGTTGGGACTGACAATGACCTGACGTGGTAATGAAATCTATTGGGGCATAAATCTCTACCTCCTCTTGATCAAAGGGAAATGTTGCTATTTGAAAGAATCCACACTACTACATGGCCCACCTGAATGCATTTTAATCATATCTATAGCAATAGGGTGAATAAGATAGGTACAACTGCTTACCATAAACAAAAGATGGGTGAAGTGTGGTTAGGTTTGGCCCATTTGAATTAATTTTTTTATGCATCATTGTTTTATGGTTTTGAAAGACCTTCTTTTACCGTGACATGATTATATAATAGATGATGACATGATCTATGTCAGAATATATAGGATAATTGATGTGGGGGTAGGTTTGTGTTTGTGTCGAAAGGTTTGAATTAATCATTAGGCGGGAGCTGTTATGAATCCTACAAGGGAGTTTTTAAAAACCAACATAGAAAATCTAATTTCATGCACAAATCAAAAGGAATAATTGATATTAGCTTTCATTACCATATGGTTAATTTTTTTATTTTTTTCCCAGGTAGAGGCACATGGAACACGTGTGGAGAAGTTGAAGGAAGTTGTAAAGCATTTGTTGAAAGAAACAGATAGTTCTTTGGCCCAAATAGAACTGATTGACAAACTCCATCGTCTAGGTCTAAGGTGGCTCTTCGAAAATGAGATTAAGCAAGTGCTATACACGATATCATCAGACAACACCAGCATAGAAATGAGGAAAGATCTTCATGCAGTATCAACTCGATTTAGACTTCTTAGACAACATGGGTACAAGGTCTCCACAGGTATATGCTTTCTTATCTCACTAGATAATTGAAATCGTACTAGTATCAAGTATCAACTTATTAGATAGATTCTTTCTTTCTCTCCTTTGGTAAAAAAACAAGTTCATTAAAAGTAGTAGAGGAATAAGAGAACTGGAGGAAAAAAAAAAATAAATAAAAACAACCAAAGAACACCCAAACTAGAAAATGAAAGATATCCTAACCCCCGCCACTCCTACAAGTATTTTCCGTAAAATTACGCGCAAACGCATTCATGGATCTGGGATATAAGAAACCTCAAAACATTCAAAAGATAAAACCACGGTAGAGATATATATCTTGCAAAATGGGGTCACTAGACCAATCCGAGTTGCCTTTGGTCACACGCGCAACTTCAAGAACAACCATCAAAATATGGACTTTTGAGAAGCCCATTGCATTTGTTTTAGTCAAGGCCCATTAAATGGACCTCACCTCAACTTCTTTAGACAAATGGCAAAACCATAACCTGCTTTACCCATTAGCTTACTAAAAGAAGCATAAAAAGTAAAAAAAAAAAAGCAGCTAACCCCTCAACCACTCTAAAGGGTAAGCTAGAATCCTAAGAACCTTTGTCATCTCTTCCCTCTTTTAGTTTCATGGATTTTAAGTCTATGAAAATATTTTTAGCAATGTTTATAGTATTTGTAAGAATCATATCCTTTCCTCTATAAACAAAATCATTTCTACATTTCCAAATGGTCCACCACAAAGTCAGATCCAAGCCTTTAGAGCTGATAAATAAAGGTTTGACTAGACCTAGATCAACCTTCTATTTAATCCTTAACACATGCTAAGGTCCTTTCTTAGTTATAACATGAATTTCAATCCCAATTAATTAATCTAACCAATTAACCTAAGTCCAAATAAGAATCAATAACCACAAAAGAAAGGAGACACAAAATTTTTACGTGAAAAACCCAACTCAGGAAAAAACCACGCGTGATAGAAACCACCGAAAAGCAAAGAACTATATAACGAAGATTACAAGTGAACTCACTAGACTTTTGACGCATTTGAAAATCAACCTAAAGGACTGTGAAGAACTTGCCTACGACCCGTCGTTCACCCTCCACGTGCTAGCTTGAAACCCACCCTGAATGCCCCTTCAAGGTGCTTGAGAAAATAAGGAAAAAGAAAATATCTTCAGCGCAGTATCCCTTACAAGATAAGCCCACAAAATCTCTCTTAGACGAATGCTCGATGCTTGAGAGAATTAGATTGCTGAAGTGATTCTTTTGTGGCTGCAAGGGGTCTATAAATAGCCCAAGGCTCATGCACAAGACCTTTTGAAACTCCAATGGAACTGTTAGAAAGGAGTTTGAAAAAAGACAGTATGCAGAGTCTTGATTGGACAAAATTCCTCAGCTCGCTATAACGAGTAGGGTGCTTGTTATAGCGGGACCATGTTCTGCCTACGCCATTTACATAGCTCGCTATAGTGAGACAACACTCTGGGAGAGGCCTGATGTCGCGAGAAGAAGCTCCGGAAAGGTCTATTTAAAAGTCTTCTAAAGCATCCAGAAGTCTTCAAGCCTTATCTAAAATATTTAGAAGTTATCTTCCACTATCACAGGGTTACTTTACTGTCATTTTCTAAATGAAATAGAAATTACAACTCAATTAGAACTTGAGTTTTGTTCAAAATAGGAGAATTAGCCAACTAGAATTCTAACAATAACTATGGTTGGCCTTGAAGAGTCTCGCACTTCCATATATTTATTTCACCACTATGATATTGATCTAAAGGAAAAAT
Organism: Camphora micrantha; assembly: GCA_003546025.1. Lineage (NCBI taxonomy): Eukaryota > Viridiplantae > Streptophyta > Magnoliopsida > Laurales > Lauraceae > Camphora > Camphora micrantha. The sequence continues at coordinate 13,521 of QPKB01000517.1, forward strand.
TATGAGATGAATAGCCCAAATTTGAACCAAACCAAGAGGCCCTGGCATGCTTGCACAAAAATAGAGCATGTTCAATCGATTATTCGACATAAGGCACTATGAATAAGTTTACACAGCCGAATTGCATTGTTTAGGCATTTCCATCCAAACAAGAAAATTCTATGAGGCAGAGGTAACTTTTATAATGCCTTCCGTATTATCATTCGTTCGCGCAACTTGATTTCCCCTTCTTATGAGATTGTAAGTAGATTTTGTAGAGAGAACCACATCTTCTGTGTGGGGCCAAATTTCATTATTCTCTCTATATTGAGGAAGATAAATTTTTATAATACTATATATCCACATTTTCATTGAAATTGTTCTTGGTGAAATTAACATTTCATTTTTTATCTTGGTCCCATAGATCACTAACAACAAGGTTTGGGTTATAAACATTTGAATTGGTAATAAACATTTGAATGCGGTTTTCTTAACCCACTCTCACAAGAAATCCAATTACAATTCGAAATTAAAATATTCTTACCATCTCCTATGATTTTAATCAATGTTCAGAATTAATATATTAATCATTGTAGATATATTAATCATTGTTCAAATATTTGGTTTTGAGCCTAGTAAAAACCAAGGCAAGACTTTACACACAAAAATAATGTAACAAACCAAATCATTTTTAAGTGCATGTGAAGGTGCTTTAAAATTTAGTAGTAATCAATTTTTTTAACAGTGATTTGATAAAGGAAGGACTCAAGTCGGCGGTCAAAGTCATGGTGGCCCAAGTTCAATAATGCCATGTGGTCCCTAGTTCATGTGATCCAATTTGTAGAAGGCAGCCGAATAATACACGATGGTGTTGTGTATTCCAAAGGAGTGTAGTACTCCTTCAAGGCCTAGAGAGGTGGCGGAGGGGGTAGAGTGTTCTATCCATTTCTGCAAGTTACATTCCAAAAGAGTGTAGTACTCTTACTTCAAGTTATGAAAAAATTCACAAAGTCTAGAACTTACAATGCTTTGGGTAGAGAAAAAAGATTTGCTTGAGTAAAACTTTGACCTTTGTGAACTCTTTGAGATCCCTGCACAAAATCTAAGATTCCCTACGTTAGAATCAATAACCTATGGTAAGGATAGCAAAAGATATGAGTAAAAATGAAAGAATATAAGAAAAATATGAAGAAGTGAAATTAATGTAGGAATTTTCAAAAGAAACAAGCAACCGTGCTAATTGTCCCCGGCAACGACGCCAAAATTTGCTACCTTGAAAGCAAGGTTTATAAAAATATATAAAATGTAGGTATTACGTCTACCCGTGATAGTAGTGATGTTAGCCGGGTATTGTATCCACTGGGATAAAAAGGCTAACTTGCGTTTTATTCACAATCAATTCCTAAATTAATTTTAAGAAAGAATGAAGGCTTAGTTTGGGGTTTTGGTTCCTAAAATTATCTAAGTGGGAATGGACTTGTCTTTAATGAAAGGAAGGCCTTAGGGTATGAATCCACCCTATCCTTGTACAATGGCAAATGAATACCTAGGGTCTCGATATGAACGCTTCAATGACCCATTTTGGCTACAAGCCTCCATGGAGTCACCAAGTAGATCATGTAGTTTAGATTTGGGCATAACCTATCTCTAGGGCATAGATTATCTTGGATCTAAGCATCACATTGATGCTCCTTGGAATGCTTCAACCCTAGCCTCTAGCTGTCTCCTCAAACCTTTGATAACCCTAAAACTCGTTTTAGGGTTCCTTATATAGAACTCCCCCCAAGTCCTCCTCCAAACCGGGTGGCTAAATGGATTCACATCGCAACCGGCGTCCAAATGCCAACAGGCAGCAAGGTGTTACGTGTTGTTATTGATTGACGTCCGAATGGCACTGTGTCGGCGTCTGGATGCTAGCAGCCAGAATTGCCCACTTTACTCTATGTTAAGGCCATCTCCCTCCATTTAGCTAAACTTCACTCCCTTCACCTAAAACACATGCAAACATGAAAATATCACAACTAAGCACTTGCAGTATCATCCCATGACATAATAAAGACATGATTGAAGGGCATAAATGGTACATTTAGGCTTTCATCATCTTGACATCGTTGGATCATCATATATGGCTCTCATGAGCTTGATCAAACCATATCTTGTGGGGTATGCGAGGAACATGTGTGGACAATTTTTGACCTTGAGCTACCCTCATAAATACCTCCTTCTGAGACTACTAGCAATAAAGAGATGTTCGATCCTACTACATCGTCTCTTCCATCTGCACCACAAAGCATTGATTTAAGAGAATTATCATTGACACAATGTTAATCTCTTGGCATTAACTTTCTCTCCTTTTTAATGCGAGATTTGAGAAAATTTTATATTTGCAACCAGAAATAAACATAATGATCTTGACTTATGCATTAAATAATATATAATCTAAAATCGTACCTTGTGCCATGATCTTGATGATGAGCAGTTTGGGTTTGCTCCTATCTCCCTTATCACTCACTCTGACATGTGTAAAATCACTTTTGTAGATAACCCTAGAGAGATTTCTTTTCATAAAAAAAAAAAAAAAAAAAAAAAAAAAAAAAAAAAAAAAAAAACACTTTGAGAAGAAAGTTCCCTTAATTCCCTCAAGATTAGACAAACGAGAGTCAAGGATTAGACTTTCTTAAAGTGAATCCAAGCATATTTTTTAAAATCAAAACTGAAGAAAATAGATTATAAAAAATCAACTAACTTAAATTGGGAAAAGCCCTAACATGGTTACACGTGTGGCCATGTTGACCACTTTCGCCGAACAAGATTATTATTTTCTCAATCTTCATATAGAAGCCTTATTCAGTTACTTTCGAGTCAACTTTGTTAGTTCCACATTTCTGCTTAACTTCAGTTAAAACCAAGTTTTCAGCAACTCCTCAATCATACTTCATGTTTTTCCTCACTACTTTTTTTTTTCCTGCTAAGAGGTAAATTTGAATTGAAAAGAAGATAATAAAACATGGGCAAAAGCCCCCAAGAGACAAAGAAGCTAAAATAAAAATTCACCAAAAAGCAACCAAACAAGAGAAAAAAATTAAGCAGTCACAACTTCCAATTCAAAGAGAACTGAATGAAGACATTGAGTCTGAAGCCGATCCGGTAAACTAAAGACCATATCCGAAAGACGGTCAGCCAAAAGAGTTTTTTCTCTTAGAAGAGAGGTCCTCTTATTGTCAAACTTGGAGCCATTCCTAACTGTCCAGATGATAACGATGAGGTTTACACATTTTCTTCCAAAATCATCTCCATCGAAAGACAGCGATGTCCAAAGTGGTAGCAGCAGAGATCAGATGGGAGGGAGAGGATCCATTGATAGAAAGAAGCCATGTCCAAAGGGATGAAGTAAAACGATTGAAGGATTTGTGGGCCTCTGTTTCTTCATAGTAGTGATAAATCTAGCATCTCGAAGGCAACGAAATCCCTTTTGTTTTAGCCCCCTTTTGTTTCTCCTCACTACTTCATTTATTGGTTTGTATGTATTCCACTTTCTTATTTCCCTAAACACATAACTGCTCAATACATCCTACATAGCCTATTTATGTTCTTCCACGTACAATCCAAACCATTTCAGATATTAAACCTTGATTTTATCTTTTATACAAGCAATCTGTAAGTTTTCCTTATGCATTCATATATATTTTTGCAGCTTTTTTATTACTCCCTAATTCACCCTTAGCATGCTGTTACATATAAATATATTATCTATAAGTTTATGTTATATCATGACCATGGAGAAGGTATGTAATGAATGAGAATGATAATGATGATGCCGATGGTGAGTTAGACTAAACAACCTATCAAATCGAGGATTGGCCTCTAAAAGATGAGAACATGGAAACAACATGCACATCATATCATCTCAAAATATTCCTCTTGATTGGTTCCGATTTTATATGCAACTAACCAACATCTGTGGTTTGTAGATGTTTTCAACGACTTCAAAGATGAAAAGGGTTGTTTCAAGCCAAGCCTTTCAATGGACATAAAGGGAATGTTGAGCTTGTATGAAGCTTCACACCTTGCCTTTCAAGGGGAGACTGTGTTGGACGAGGCAAGAGCTTTCGCAAGCACACATCTCATGGATATCAAGGAGAACATAGACCCAATCCTTCATAAAAAAGTAGAGTATGCTTTGGATATGCCTTTGCATTGGAGGTTAGAAAAATTAGAGGCTAGGTGGTACATGGACATATATATGAGGGAAGAAGGCATGAATTCTTCTTTACTTGAATTGGCCAAGCTTCATTTCAACATTGTGCAAACAACATTCCAAACAAATTTAAAGAGTTTGTCAAGGTAAGTGGATACTAGCCATGTGAATCCAATATAAGAGAACCATCAATAATACATCTGAAATTCGTTGAGTCATCTCTAAGTTTCATCAAGATAACTCGGCCCGGTAGAATGTTAAATCATGGTTGGAAAACTCTTCGAGTTAAACTTTTGACTCTCCCGAGTCATCTCATTTTGGCAACCTTTTGTTAAATTGATGAAATGATGTTGGGCTTATACAAATAACATATTGAATTCCTGTATTTTTTTTATATGGGCTTCAGGTGGTGGAAAGATTTGGGTCTTGGAGAGCAGTTGAGCTTTACTAGAGACAGGTTGGTGGAATGTTTCTTTTGGGCCGCCGCAATGACACCTGAGCCACAATTTGGACGTTGCCAAGAAGCTGTAGCGAAAGTTGCTCAACTCATAATAATAATTGACGATATCTATGACGTGTATGGTACGGTGGATGAGCTAGAACTTTTTACTAATGCGATTGATAGGTCAGTGACCATTTTCTTAACCACTATTCGTCGTAGAATATTACACTTCATACTAAATTCATGGGGTCAGAGGAGAATTAAAGAGGTGAAGAAGGTGGAGATTTAGACGGGACTATCGAGTTCTAGACATTTAATTTACTAGGATGACATGTCGGAAGTCATTTCATATATATATATATATATATATATATAGGGGGATATCATTTGATGGTTAATTTAGTATGAATCCTCTCCTCTAATGGTTCACTCCCATCCCCTGTTCCTAGGATGGCATTGTTTAGAAATCCTAGGATTTCAATTCCTGTTAAATAGACAGGATCCTCAGTAATAGATTGATGACTAGGCGCTTATAAAGTTTGCTTGATAAGTCTATACCCTTTGACTTTGGTCATGATCTGAACCAATTTCAATGTGAATACAGCAGAGATATTTGATACCTATAAAGTCTTCTCCATTAGCTAGGAGGTCCTTTCCATGTAATTATTGGCCCTTTAGCTTGGACTGGAGTTGTATTTTGTTGTCAACCATCATATTATAATTATATGGATAGGCACTTCCTTTCTAGAAGGCCTCCTAGTCTACTTTGGCACTCCTTATAGCGATTTTTAAAAAAATATCACTTTGGACTCCTCTAAAAAAACCTATTCTCAATATTGTAGCTATTATCTTACATTATTGTCTCTTGGGTTTCAGATGGGATCTTGAGGCAATGGAGCAACTTCCTGAATATATGAAGACCTGCTTCTTAGCTTTATACAACAGTATTAATGAAATAGGTTATGAGATTTTGAAAGAGGAAGGGCGCAATGTCATACCATACCTTAGAAATACGGTATTTTATCACTTCTTTCTTTACATCATCAACATCCAATTTTGGTAGCAGATGTAATTTGATTGAGGTAGAGCCTTTCTACTAAAGTCTAAAACTAAGAACTTTGACTCTATTGAGTTGGCCAAAACACAGTTCACTCATGGCGGTTGTTTCAGCTAGGAGTGTGAAAGAGCCAAGGTGATCAAGTTTGACCAGGCTTGACCTCAAAATGGGTATTTGCCCAGATCAAGTTTGAAAATCTCTTTTGACCTCAAGGTTGGCTCAAAATCTGGAGTTTTCATATTAGATTCGAATTAGAATTATCTTATTATTGTGTCTCTTCCCTTTCGACTCTCCAAATGCAACCTAACTAGTTTCTATATAGCATAATAACACCAATGGCTCGGCAATCAAGCATTTTGCGGCGAGCAGAGAAAAGCATTCCACAAGTTCTTGGCTGAGAGTAACTGAGGAGAAGCTATATATAATTCTAACGAAATGATTGTCCTGGTTTCATTAGAACCGAACTATTTTATAGCATCTGTTTCTTTTTTTTTTTAGTGGACAGAATTGTGTAAAGCATTCTTAGTGGAGGCCAAATGGTATAGTAGTGGATATACACCAACGCTTGAGGAGTATCTGCAAACCTCATGGATTTCGATTGGAAGTCTACCCATGCAAACATACGTTTTTGCTCTACTTGGGAAAAATCTAGCACCGGAGAGTAGTGATTTTGCTGAGAAGATCTCTGATATCTTACCATTGGGAGGAATGATGATTCGACTTCCGGATGATTTGGGAACTTCAACGGTATGTAGCCATTGACCACTACTTAAACTAAAATTAGTAAAAGTTTTGTATTCATGTTCCTCTTTAATATGCTTATTTTTTAAACTTTGTCCAAGATTAATACATTTTTCATATCTATGAAATTTTTTGTTATCCCGGCTTGACAATTTAGTGGTGCACTAGCATTAAGGAAAAAATAAAATTTAGTTGTGCAGTAGCCTTGTAGCAAAACAGAGTAAAAATTAGAGAATGTTTAGCTTATATTCAAGATCGTGCTAAGCCCTGACCCGCACGGGACGGGAATCGACGTGGGCCCGTTTAATTTAGGATCAGGATTGGAGAATCCCCGGTAAACCTACCCAATATTCAGGATGGAATTGGACAACCCAAGCCCAAGCCCGGCCAATTGACAGGCCTACTTGCAGTACCCATTTTGATTTTTGGAAAAAGAACCCAGAATAACCAAGTGTAAAAGAACGAATCCCCATGTCCAAAAATGCGAATCTTGAATCTTTTGTATGGAAGAAACTACAAAGCCGGAGAAGTTGAAGAGGTCATGTTGATGAGTATCAGATTGATGTAGAAAGCCTATAGAAGTAGGATTTTTGCTTTGTTTTGTTTTTATTTTTTTAGAAAGTTCTTTGATTGATTTCATTGAGAAAACCTAATGACCCCTTTTTTACGTCCCCATGCCCTCCCATGTGGCCACATGGGGGCGCAAAAACGGAAAGAGAGGGATGGGCTTTCCCTCGCTTTTGGCATAGCGGGCCTCCCCGTGGAGGGGGGGCCGCAAGGGCTTTAACATTGTAGCAAAACAGAGTAAAAATTAGAGAATTCTTAGCTTATATTCAAGATCGTGCTAAGCCCTGACCCGCACGGAACGAGATTCTACGTAGGCATTTTTAATTTAGGATCAAGACTGGACAATCCCGGCATACCTACCTAATATTTAGGATAGAATTGGACAGCCCAAGCCCAAGCTCGGCCGATTGACAGGCCTACTTGCAGTACCCATTTTGCTTTGTGGAAGAAGAACCCTGACTAACCAAGTGTAAAAGAACGAATCCCCATGTCTAAAAATCCAAATCTGGAATCTTATGTATGGAAGAAACTACAAAGCCAGAGAAGTTGAGGAGTCCATGTTGATGAGCATCGGATTGACATAGAACGCCTATAGAAGAGGGATTTTTGCTTTGTTTCGTCTCATTTTTAGAAAGTTCTTTGATTGATTTCGTTGAGAAAACTTATTGACTATTATATATATATGAAGCGAAGCGAATCTAATTGAGAAACCAAGCACTTCGCTCCAATTGATTTTGACTCATCCAATTTAATTTAGTTTGACCCTACCCAATGGGTCGGGTCGGGGTAAATTAGGTCGGGTCAGATATAAAGTACACCTTTTGGACCCAACCTGACCCGTGTATTTTTATTGACGTGGTAAAAATTAATCATGTTTTGTTGCAAGACTCGAACTCAGGACAATATGGATTTCTAAGGGGAGTTGGAATTTATCTACGATGTATTTATAAAAATAAGGGGCAATCGGGTGGAGGTCCCTGAACATTTGATTTTATGGCCTTAGATCCATACTTTCTTTTCATATTATAGTAAGTACTTCTTCCAAATTTGAAGATCTAAAATGACCAAATTTCCCTTTCTGTAAAAGCCCTTATCTCTTTAAAGATTGATCATATCCCATGATTAATGGGATATGCCATTAATAATGGTCGGCTACTATTTAATTGGCCATGATTAATGAAAATCCCATTAATGAGATTTTGAAATAAATTAAAAAAAAACACAAATAAAATTCAAAATGCGCAAATAAATTTCAAAATAATGCAACTAAATTTCAAAAAAATGCACATAAATTTCAAAAGAACGTAAATAAATTTAAAAAGACAAAAACAAATTTCAAAAGATTCAAATAAATTTAAAAAAATGCAAATAAATTTCAAAAGACATAAATAAAATTCAAAAACACAAATAAATTTCAAAAAACGCAAATACATTTGCCAAACTAAGATAAACCAATTTTCCAAATTTCAGAAAAATTTGCAATACACACAAGTATTATTTCCAAGAACTCAATTAAATTTATTTCGAAACACGTAAATAAATTTCAAAATATGAAAAAGACAAAAAAGCGCCTATACACGTCAGCAAAAGCAGAACTTAGACAAATTTATCTGAGTTTTGGCAAAACTCAGATAAAACTCAGATAAATTTGCCAGAACTTAGACAAATTTATCTGAGTTTTGGCAAAACTCAGATAAAACTCAGATAAATTTGCCAAAAATCAGATAAATTTCTCTGAGTTTTGCCGGAAGTTCAGGTAAGTTTGCCGAAAACTCAAATAAATTTATCCGAGGTTTGGCAAATTTATCTAAGTTTTTGAAAAAAGATTCTAAGTTATTAGCAAATTTATCTGAGTTTCAAAATTTATCTGAGTTTCAAAACTATGAGGGCCATGGCACTTCCTTTTGGCGATCACATTTTGTAGCAATGAGGGGCAACGTTGTCTTCCTCCTCCTTCCTTCTGTTTCTGCAATAGAGGTCCGGCAGCACTGCTACCTTCTTCTACTTCTCCAGCGTCACCAAGCGGCGTTGATCGCTGCGTCTTTCAGTCTGCAGAGAAGGTCGACCGAATCCTCTGAGATTTTCAAACCTCCACACTTGCAACACCTACGCCCTTCTCTGCTCTGATTATGGCTGGAATCTGTTACAAGAAGCTGCAACGTCGCCTTCCTTCTCCGAGCACAGTGCTGCAACTCCGGAGTCTTCTTCGCTTACAAATCCAGATCTTTCTTCTCCGAGCCCTCTCTAGAGCAACTGGTGGTTTGCTCTGCTAAATCAGGGACAAAAGTCCTTGATCTCCGCACTGTGTGATAACTCACCCTAATCTCTGCCTTGATCGTGTGATTAAAGCCCTAGCCCTAGGAAAACCCTAGCCTCACTTTGATGCAAGAAGAAGAAGAAGGAGAAGGGATTCTTTTGGGTATCGGAGATTGAGAGGACTTAAAAACGGGGAGAATGAAAGATTTAAAATTTTGAAATTCAAGATAAAAAGGGCAAATCAGTCATGAAAATGTCTGATGTGGCGTATATAGGGACCTCTCGCCAAACTATGTACAGCTATGAGGACCATAGGCCTTAGAGGAAAAGTCGTTGGACTAGTTGCCTTATAAGACCAATACGAGGGATCTCTCGCTAATTTACCCTAAAAGTAACTATATTTTTAGAATATTGACCCCTATAAATACCGTTGTTATTATTTTCATACTTATGCATTGTAACTTATATAAATCGTGATGTAAAAGGAGTGGAACACTACAATAGACCCCATCTAATAAAAATCACAATCATTGAGACAAACATCCTTTCTATTTACGGGATATCCCCAATTTTCACCTCAATCTGGGTTATTTCCACGGTCAAATTGATTCTCTAATAAAAAAATACAAAATACTGGAGTTTTCTCAATAAAGTTTTTTCTGTGATTTAGATTCTCCATCCTGCCTTTTGTCTATTAAGAAAATCCCAAGATCATTTGAGTGTTAATGGGTCCTAGTGTCTAAGTGCCTTTACTCTAAGGAATTTCAAGTATTTTTGTTTGTTCTGACGATATGCATTTTATTTTTTTAGAAGGTGAAATGCTGAGTTCTGGGTTTTTTGGTTTATTTAATCCTTAGATGTTTTTATTTAATCCACTCTCAATTCTGGCTTGTCAGGTTTCTTTTTTATTAATTAATTTTGATTGTACACTTTTTCAAGAATGCAGAGCTAATGGTAAAAAGAATCTCCAATAATATTGGTCCATCTAAATAAAGAATTAAGGTCATTCTTATTATCATCATTTTCTACTTTCTCCAATGTAATTCCATTTCTCTATGTCAACAAGAGAACTTTCATTTTTTTCCATTTATTTACTTTTGAGTTCATTGTATTTGATTATAGCAAGTTCAATATTTCTTTTATTTCTTTGCATCTCTTATTAGTACCATCTCAGGTCTCATTTGCATGCTTAGGTTAGATCAATGTTCAGCCCATTTTTAAAATATGAGCATCTCGAGACAATTTGTGCAATTATTAAACGTTTCAATTTGCGAGGTAAACCTATTTTAATTCATTTACTTTTGAGTTCATCAATTTTTATTTGAGAAATTTTAATTATGTCCTTTTTAATTTTCTATGACAAACATTTTACAATAAAACTAAACTCAAATGAATATATGATATATGGAATAATAAGGTTCATAATTAATAAGAAAATGACAATATTATTGAAAAAAAAAAGAAAAACTCGCGACAACAGTGTGGAGCTAAAGAGGAGACGGGAAATTTTCCACGTAACCGATGTGCTACCATGCACGCTTGCAGAGGGAGAAAGGGTGGAGTTTGGTTTTTTTTTTTTTTTTTGTGTGTATAGCTTTAACTTTTATAAATCGTGATCTAAAATGAGTAGAACCCTACGGTAGACCCCATCTATTAAAAATCACAATCATTAAGACAAACAACCTTGCTATTTATGGGATACCTCAAATTTTCACCTCATTCTGGGTTGTTTCCACGGTCAAATTGATTCTCTGATAAAAAAAATAAAAAATACTGGAGTTTTCCAAATAATTTTTTTCTGTAATTTGGACTCTCCATCATGCCTTTTGTCTATTAAAAAACTCCCAATATCATCATATTTCTATCAAGGCAATTGTATTTGAGTGTTAATGGGTCCCAGTGTCTATGTGCCACTAATCTAAGGAATTTCAAGTATTTTTGTTTGTTCTGATTATAAAAATATATATATATATATATATATTTTAAGAATGTGAAATGCTGAATTTCTGGGTTATTTGGTTTATTTAATCCTTAGTCTTTTTATTAAATCCACTCTCGGTTCTGGGTTGTCTGGTTTCTTTTTTATCTATTGATTTTTATTGTACACTTTTTGTTAAGAATGTGGAACTAATGGTAAAAAGAATCTCCAATAATATTGGTCTATCTAAATAAAGAATTAAGCTCATTCTTATTATCATCATTTTCTACTTTCTCCAATATAATTCTATTTCTCTAAGTAAAGAGAACTTTCATCTTTTTCCATTTATTTTTAAGTACATTGACGGCTTCAGATTTCCATTTTTGAGTATTAAATTATCATAAGTCGGTTTGGTTATTCTAAATTTCTTTTATCATTGTATTGTCTATGGATCTTTATTATATATATTTTTATAGCCTTTTAATAAAATCTATTTCATTTATTTTGTATTTCTTTTATTATAATTTCTCACTTGTGATAGGTTTTTATTTTTTTTTATGATGGTTTTTCATGAATTTGTGAGTTCTTTTGTCTTTGCCCTTTTGTGCTCCATTTTTTTAGTTTCTTTTCCTCATAAGTGTTTGATTCTTTTAAAATTCTTATGTTATTGAGTTGATTATGGATTTTCATTTCTACATTTTATTTGTATGTGTCTTTCAAATTTCATTGGATTTTATTCATTGTTTATATTGTTTATTTATTTTGATTTTATTTTTTAGTTTTCTTGATCATTAATCTTCAATTTTCAAGGGCTTCTATTTTAGTTTTTTTAATTCTATGGTATTCGTATTGAATTCTTATGGACTTCGTTTTCTTTCCTCTCTCTCAGACTAAAACCTTTTGCATTCAAATTTTAAAGAAACTAATAATAAATTATTTTTTTTATAAATTTTAATATTATGATTATCTTGCCCGTGCTGGTTTTCTAGTTTACAAGATTACAATAACAAATAAGGATATATAATCACACCTGTATAATAGGAGACTTAATTAGATAATAAATAAGAAATATAATTAATTAAAATGACTCCTGCCTAGTAATCCAAATATATTATAATCCAATCTCATCCTTGCCAAATCCAACCTTGTCTAAAACATCTTCTATTAGATTTTATTAAAGCACGAAAAAGAAGTTCCGTTGTCACTTTGTATAGAAAACCGTGAAAATGCCCTTTTTATCTACTAGAATGAATGTTGGTCCAATAATCAATGTAGAGGAAACAAAACAAAGCAAACTAGCAATTAAATCTACCAAACAAACACCACAAGAAGGCTAACACAATCTTTTACGTGGAAATCCTATTCAAGGAGAAAAACCACGACCTGAAATCAAATACTATTGAACGATTACAAGATATACTCACAGCTCCCTTTCCAAATCATTCGGTCTATTTCCGCTGCCTTTACTAACCCCTCGAGGTTTTGGTAGGAATCGCTAGCTGAATAAATTCAAGATGGTATTAGAGCCAGTCGGCCATGAGTTCGAATCCCAGGAGGAACGACTTGACGCAAAAAAAATAAAAAATAAAAATTTACGTGTCGCCGAAAGTGCGCCGACCGGTTTACGTGTTGCCAAAAGTGCGCCGACTGGGTTCCACTTGATGGGGAGTATTTCCACTGCCTCCACTAATGCCTCAAGGTTTTGGCAGGAATGGCTAGCTGAAGAAATTCAAGACCATCAACCTAAGGAGTGTAGTTGCTCTTATACAGCTTCTCCTATTGCGATGACTTTCCCGCCACGCATGACTCCCGAACTTGAACCCAGTAACACCTTCAGAACCATGATGAACAAATCTTCTACGAGTAGATAGAAGTGGCAAACCTTCTATAGCAAATCTTCAACCCAATCTCTTGATGATGGCTCTAGAGAAACAAGGAACCTCTCTTGGGGTGTTCTCACCTCAAAACAAAGAGGAACAACTTCTTGTCTCTCACAGGGACAAGAGAAACACACACTTTTCAATAGCCTTATTCGTGCAAGAGTTTTCTAATTTTAATCCCATCCGAATAGAAAGAAAACTCGAAATAGAATTCTAAATGCACCTGGCTTGTTCTCCAAGTTCTCTATAGCGACCAGAAAACCTCGCTATAGCGTCGCCTACATTCTGTCCCGGCGCTCCATGCATGTTCGCTCTAGCAATCAAAGAACCTCGCTTATAGCGAGACTGTGTTCTAAAAATTTTCTTGTTCAGGCCTTCCGGTGACACAACCACGGTCCATTCTAAAATAAACAAAACTACAAACTCAATGGCCAAGAGTTTGTCCAATCTCATGAATTAGCCAACACAAAGAAATTTTTTAACAACCGGCCCGCACAAAATCTTTAAAAAATGATTGTAAAACAGGAACTTACAAAGAAAACCCATTGTTCTATTTCAAAGCTTTGGCATTGGAATTTGTGAATAATCTTGGTCTTGATCAATGCACATGGGCTAGGTTTGAGATATATACTATGTATGTTTTTGTGATCTTTTTTACTACATGGAACAATTGGTTGGGCACTTCACGCCCAGGAAACCCTGAGCACCCTTCTTGAAACACGGTGCCAATACCACTGAACCATGATCAGTGGATTGGCGTGTATGTATTTTTTCCATTGGCTAATTATAATGTCTAATTATGTGTCATTTCACCTCTTTCGGAGCTAGAAGGTCTCGTATCGACCCCCAGTTCCCACCCTCTTCAGGAAACCGAAGGTTGAGTCCACTTCTGCTACCACCTAGGTGGCTCACAGGGTTTACCCAGCTTCTCACTGGGCTCGGAGGAATAGTCCAGCCCAAAGGGTTGGCAACCCTCGTTGGCCAAAAAAAAAAAAAATTCATGTGTCATTTCACATTAATACGAATGTTCCAAAATTTGATAATTAAAAATATTGGTCCCCCAAGCCCATTTTAAGCTTCACATTTTTTCAGTAGATTGGTCCAGGTATAGGCAGATTGATCCCCATTTAGAGCCTGATTTTAAATGGCGCGAGCTATTTCTTTCTTCTTGTTGTGGTTGTTGCAGGCATTTCTTAATTTACCAATAAAATAAAATAAGTCATTCATGTCAATGATCTCTTTGTTGGAACAGGATGAACTAAAAGAAGAGTTGATGTTCCAAAATCATTCAGTGTTACATGCATGAGCAGGTGGTTACAGAGGATGTTCTCGCGACCACATAATGGGTCTATTTCGAGAGACATGGAAAAACTCAATGAATACCTTCTGGAAGTTCTCTTCCCATGCCTTTATCGATCATGCTATGAATCTTGGACGTGTCGCCTATTGCACTTACAACATGGAGATGGATTTAGTGATGGATTTGGAGATCCTGGCAGTCAAGAGAAAAAGATGTTCATGTCTTTATTTGCTGAACCCCCTTCAGTTGATGAAGCCAAGGGTATTTCATTTTATGTTGATGTGGATCTGCCTGATTAAATGAAGTAAATGGTAAAATCGGGATATAAATTTGCCTAGACATGTGATGAATATTTAGATGTGCTTCATGATATATATACTAATAAATTAGTTCTGGTAGCTTACCATGAAGCAATAAATATTTACTACATTTTCATGTGCATTGCTTTTGTTTTTATTGGGGTGTTGGAAAGACTAAATTTGTGTCAACTACAAGGAAGTGGCTAACATGGCATATGAGGG